>VDFB02063032.1:0-29935 GCA_007258455.2 Sequoia sempervirens
GACATGCAAACCCTAAAAATAGCCTCGGAAGGCTAAATCCTGAAAGTGGTCATCTCGACTTGCATGTTATATCGTTGCGAAGGTCTTGAAAAACCCAGAAGGAATATGTAGACATGCAAAGAAAAACTCTGCATCTGCACCCTGAAATTAGCCCTGGAAGCTGGACTGCTAAAAATAGTAAGTCGTCCGTTTTTGCTCAGATTTGGCATGCAAGCAGTCTGGTATACTCTGAATGCCGTGTGATGATCAGAATCTCAAAATAGCTGACAAATTGCCCTGAATTTCAGACTTACTAAAAATAGTAAGTACCTCAGAATTTGATGAAACTTGGCTGGAAACCTGCTGGATGTCTGCTGACAACAATATTAAGTTCAATTTTTAATTTTCTCACTTTACTTGACCTTGAATTGGCCAGAAACGATGAAACCCTAATTTCAGACTTGGCCAATATTTCGCGTTTAAGCTCAATGACGGACACAACCCCCCCGAAAGACGGACACCAGAAAAGAGACAGAGCGAGAGAGAGGAGAAAACCCAAGCCAAAAGACCGGAACGGAGCAAAAATTAGGGGGTCCCCATCTCGAATGGGGCGATGTGTGAAAAGGTCACAACAGGTCTCCCCATTGAAAATAGTATGAGTGAGTGCTTGGAGCTTTGACTATACATCGGTAAGCTCAACATACGCACCACCCCCAATCTGATATCGACACGGCAAGCGAGATACTAGAGTCCTCACAAACCGGAGTGCACTAGTAACGTGCTCTCTACTCTCAGCCAACTCTGACGCCATAGTCTTCTCTATCTTTTCCTTGAAAACCAATTGTGTTTTCCAAGAGTAGATAGCTTCTCTATCTTCTGCATCTGTGACTGATTCATATGCCATACTCAGGTGAGCAATCATAATCTCATCCCGGGGTCTGTTAATTGCCATGTCTTGCTCCTCATCCTGGAGACGAAGACGGAGCTCTCGTGCATTATACCGCAACTGATATAACTCTGTAAGCATAGAACGGCCTCTAGCAACGAACTCCTCCTCCCACTCATGCAAACACTTGCCATATGCAACTAAGTGATTAAGTTGACCTTGTTTTGCTGGAGGCTCAAGCATTGGAGGGAGTGTGGCAATGACATCTGTCCTGTGTACAAGGCTAGAAATGTACTGACGAAGCTGTCTGATTTCAGCCTTGAGGGCTGCCTTATCCTTTCCGTCCTTCAGCATTCTATCCCTGGCACTGTCTGTAGCAACCTGTAGGAGATCAACCTGAGTTTGGCGTGTGCTACGACCAAGGTTGACTGTAATAACCTCAAAGTCCTGAGATTCCAACTCGTCCAAGCTCTTCCCCTATGGAGGTATAGCAGTCTCAATGACAATCTCCATGTTAGTATTCCTCTCCACATGGACCATGTTCTTGATCCTCTTGTCTGGCGCATCCTGATAAACCTGATCAAAATCTAAATGATTAAGGACATAGGATGGTTGCCTCCTCTTCCTTCCCAGCTGTGCTTCTATCCAAGACTGGTCTCGGCTAATGCTACTGAAAGGATCTGTACTAGCAACAGGAGGTTGCGATGAGAGTGAATATGTAGAAGAACTACTGTGAGATGGGGAGCCTAAATCCAATTCAATGTGAATTGGGGCTGGTGACTACTCCGGAACTGGTGTAGGAATTCGAGGCTGAACCTTAGGCACTGGTGGACTCTGAACTGGCCTCTGAACTGGCTCTGTGATAGGCTGTTTGTCAGGCTCCGTATGTGTAACAATAGCAAGAGCCTTGCCTTTAGAATTGTTTAGCGCTTGACCTTTCTTAGGAGGGTTACTCCTCTTCTTCTGTTTAGGTTTTGACGAGGAAGGTAGTGAAAGATTCACCACTGGCAGCTTTGCTCTAGGCACACTTACCCTCCTGGTCTTCTTGCTGTCGAGGTAAAGTATACTGTTTTGAATAACTCTACTTGACCTCTCTTTTACTGTTGCGTACTCCTTGGCATACCAATCAACTGCTGGCAATGGCTTTGTGTCAACCTGCTCTCTGAAAAACTGAGGAAGGACTACTCCCTCATCATCTGATAAACCTCCCACATCTTCTGACAAGAAAATAGAAATCTGCGAGAGAGAGAAGCGGCCATAGCTATGTCTGCGAACCTCAAAGTCATATGCGCAATTTTCCCAATTATCCTCCATAGAAGGCTCATGATATGCGCGTCCAGCAAGGCGAGTTGTGTAATGACCCCAAAGATCATAAGCACGAGCCTCAACAAGATACTTGAGATGGCATCTCTCTAACTCCTGTTCTGCAACTTTGGCATCAACTGTCATTTTGCACCAATACATTCCAAATTGAAAAGGAGAATTGGCAGATGGTCTGTGTTTGCGGCGTAAAAGACGATGAACATCATGCAATTGCCTCAGAAACTCTAGAAAGACTGTCTTATCCGAAGGATAACGTGGAAGCATAGCTGGATTTCCTATAAATCCATATACTCGGATGTAGGTGTATGTTGGAAACTGAATAAACCAATCCGCCCAACCATCCATCGCTACTCTAGCAACTGCCGAGATACGAACGTGCAACTCCCGGTCCAAATTTCTCACTATATAAGTCAGAAAAGCCTCACGAACACGCTTGAAATGACGTTCAGCCTTAGTGAACTCAAGCTGATCATAATACTGATAGACTTTCTAAACACTAAGAATGCCCACGGTGTTTAGTCCTCGGAACTGACCCTGATAAGCAATCAAGTACACGAGATAAGAACACATGTGAAACTCATGAGCAACTAAGAAACTGGTGATCTGCTTGTGGATAATATCGCTGATGAAGGATGCCCAGTCATAATGCTCCTGCCCAGATATGATGCGACCAATAATGTAATACATCCAAGGCTGGAAAACATTTGCATGTGATTGACCTGAGACACGATTCAAGAGTGTAATTAGAATCACATACTTATCCTTGTACTCACCACGACCCACATTGTTTGGAAATTTGTTCTTCGCTTGCTTTAACCATCTTTCTACCATTTTACTATGGCACTTGTCCACATCAGCATTGAATGCCTGTTCGCACTGCTCCATAGAAATAACTAAACTGTTCGAGTGCTGAGGTATACTGAAACTCCTTTCAACGTCCAGAGGCTTGAGACTGCAAATGACTCGTCCATCTACTGACACTATCTCGCGAGTAGCAGAGTTGTAATGCTTAATACAAGACATCACAAACTCAATACAATGAATGAAGATAGGAATGGAAGGGGCCTCCAATAACCTGGACTGCTGAATGTTTCGAATAATCGAATCTTTGATCTTAACTGGATCTAGAACTGCCTCTGGCAATACTTTGTGAAGATTCATCTCAACTGTCTCGATGAAGTCATGAGTAAGGACTGATTTAGTCCTGTATTTGAGCTGAGTGTATTGCATTTTGAAAAACTCGCCTGTTGACTGTGAACTCGGCTATGTTCTGACAAGATTTCTGAAAAGCTAAAAATAGCCTGCTGAGGCTAAAAATAGCCTATTGAAGAGTTCTTTTCGGCGAAAAATCTGAGATATGGGTTTTGTCCAGAAAAAGATTCTAAGACAACCCTGAACGTCAGAAATGCGAAAATTTGACTTCTACTCAACCATGCAAAGAGTTTTCAGTTGAGAAAATTAGAAACTCGAGAACGAATGTTCTAAAGTTAAAAATTCTTGAAAAATCAAACGCACGATTTTAATTCGAGGAAGTTACATAGAAATGATCCAGATGTTCAGACTTGTCAAATTCGCCAATTTCAGGAACATGCAAATTGGATTTTGAGAGAAATTTGAGAATCAAGGAAGAAAAAGACGTTTCTTATATGCTCTTCTTCTGTGAAAATCGCCCCTGTTCTTCAAACTTGTTGATGAATGTGAACTTTAACCTGCAAACAGAAGTGTTTAAGGAACTCGCCTTTGATTGCTGATGATGAATTTGCCTTTGCCTTGAAAATTCGCCTTTGCTCTTGAAGAATTATGAATTTTCTTGAAGCTGTGTGAATGATTAATGATGACGCCATGCTTAAATAAAGAGAAAATTTGCACCATATTGTTTACTACAAGATTTAAAACCTTAACGAAAATAGAAGGCTTCTGATTGGATCCCTTCCAGTTACACTGAGACTGACTTGAAGTCCCGAAATAAATAATAATAAAATATTCATTATCATGCAATTTGCAAAAAGGCGCCAACTTTAGAAAATCGCCATTTAATGCCTAAATATGCAAAATAAATATTAAATATTATTTCAAATCAATTGACAAACCATGTGAAGCTTTAGGATTCATCGACAAACTTCACTGATTTCAAAAAGTCTTCATTTGACCTCATAGGTGTCCATTTGCTCAAGATATGACGTTTTTTGCTAACTTCCTACTTTTTAGCTGACTTCAAAGTCACGACTGGCCATCTTCGACACTGATTTCTGGGTGACCGGACGATGCTGAGACTGAACTGGTGTATTCATCGCGAAGCCTGCAGAGCAAGGAAGAAATGTCTGCTGGGAGTCATTACTGCAAAATCCATCATTTAACACCTCAAAGAATTAGGCGCCCTTGATTAAATTGATTTTCAGGTACTAGACAACCATTTCTCAAAACTGCCATCTGACACTTCAAACGGCTGCTGACAACGAACGGTGAACCCTGCTGACAGGCAACCAAGTTCACTGCGTAACTAGAAGTATTCCGCATCCAACGAATATACGCACAGCATCTGAAAGCTATATTAAGGACCCCAAAAGTAAAAGCGCGCCTGGCTTGACAAGGCACAGATACCATTTTGACGAAAGTGCAACTCTCAACCAGATGCCCTACTTTGACCTCCTATATCTGGAATTGGGATGGCCTGATTCGAGCACCGTCTGTTTCGACGTGCAGCCAAAAGGATCTATGAGAGAAGTCTCTAGAGGCGACGAAGCTAGAAAACTGCTTCTAAGACCTCAAATAGAAAGGCGCCTTTCCCAAGATGGAATAGACGACCAGACAACCATTTTCTGAACTGTCTTCATTTTGCAGTATTTCACCAAAGACCTCGCACGTACGAGCGTTTTCCAAATCCCGAAGGCTGACGGCTGGGCTCGTTGGATAGCTGGAGTAATTACGCTCAAGTCCCGTGAAGACTTCGAACGTCAATAACCTCATCTGACAGGCCTAAAGACTAGGCACCCCTAGCCTACAGAAATACAATGAAATCTATATGCCAGTCCGCCCGTAAAATTACATGCCTGGTAGAATGTCTGTTACGATCTCTCAGAATGTCGGATTAACAGGCAACTTGATGCATCGCGGAGCTAGGCTAGAGTAGCACTGATGTTAGGAAGACCTCGTCAGCAAACTCTGCCATCTTAGATGTCATTTTAAAGGGCGCCCCTGAGCTACAGGGGCACAGTTACACCATGTGAGGAAGCTCTGTGATGTGAACTCTCCTCATAAGCTCACCTTCTGACGTCAGCTGCCGGAGCTCTGGGACTCAGATGATTGCGTTCGATAGCTCGCTGGATAGGCAAACTAGTCTTGAAGAGATTGACTGTATCAACCATCAGGAAGACCAAGATCCAAACCTCCATTAAGAAGTGCGCCCTTAAGCTACAGGGGTGCAATAGCTGGAAAAGGACAAGCTTTTGCAATCTGGAACTTTGGAATCTTCAACTTCTGTCGCCAGTTATCGGAGTTACAAGTCTTGGATAGCCTCGCAGGATAGCTCATCGGATAGGCAGACTAATTCTGAAGAGATTGACTGGATTCATGAGCATGTGCTAGAAAATATAGGCCTTCAAAAAGAAGGGCGCCCCTGGGCTATAGGGGCGCAACTTTGCTTTTCCTTGAGAAATTTTCAAAAGTTGACCATTGAAATCATTATTTTGGCCACTGAAATGACCATTCAAAAGTATAATTATCGTCGTGAAACGCTCCTTCATTGTGAAATGCTTCACTCTGAGTCTCTGATTCAGGTTCTAACCACTAGATACTGCCTTTGACTGACAAAACATTGACAAAACTCCATGCTTGATATTGCCCAAAAACTGTATTTGACATCATTTTAGCAAGGTTTAGATTATTTTAAGCAAAATGCCTTGATGAAGCAAAAAATTTGGTTTGGGTACAATAGGGAGTAGCCATGATGGACAATATCATGTTGAGTGACTCCGTGATGTGCTCTTTTCCACATATGGGTGTAGCCATTGTGGGTGTCATGTTGAGAGACTCCATGACCTTGGATATCGGGAAGTATTCCTCACTAGCTAAGAGGGAGTGTTGATGTTTTGGCCGCGGGCTACATACTTCCCGCAATGTATTTACTAAAAAATAAATTGCATATAGCCATTGGCTATTTATTTATTGCAATCAAAATGTGAAGAGGCGCTTCACTTGAATAATAAAATTATTTATTTAATTATTGAGGCCGAACTCTCCTTGATATTTGTATGAGTCACATCCTTTCATCTTTGGTGGCCGACCTTGCATATTGAAAGGGCGTGTCTTCTCCTTTGAATTGTATATAAGGGAGATGCTTTCATTCATTCAAATATATATTCAGTTCATTCCATTCACAAGCAAAGTGCGAATTTCATCTACAGCAGATTGATATTCTCAGAAGTGTATTTGCACAAGTGTGGTGCTATGATCTTCATATCAGTTTGGCCTTGAGATTGGCCTTGTTGTAAAGCAGATGTGCTGCTCCTTTATTCAATAAATATATGTGATATATTTTGCTGGGTTTTTCTCCCTCAAGAAGGAGGGCTTTCCTAGGATAAATTATGTGTTCTGTTGTTCATGTGCTGTTCATTATTCTGTGTTTTTCTGCTTATTTAATTTCTGATCCTAAAACTAACACACCGGGCGTAGCCAAAGGCCTAATTCTAGGGGGTTGTATGGGGCTTGTTGTAGCCCCCTGCCTAACGGTCCTGTTGGAGAAAAGTGTGTCTGCATGATCTGTATTTAGGTTTTGGATATTTTTTTGTTTGAAATTTTAGAAAAAATGGAAAAAAAATTCAATTAACTTGAGAATCACTGAAAAAATCTTCCTAATTTTCTATAGAATGTTTGCTTCTATTGTATGTGGTGTGGAAGGGTGAATGGAGGTTTTATTGAACAAAAAACACGCTTATTCTGAGTTAAAATCTCATAATTTCAAGTCAAAATCACATTTGATTTGTGTAAAAATCGTGTCATGACCCACCATTGAGTTTTTCATGTATAATCACCGAGTTTCAGTGAGTACTTGCAAAAAGAATGGTTTTTTTTTTGCAAAAAATAAGGAAAAAAACAGTGAGTTTACTCTCTGAGTACTTTTGGGCTGAAAAAACTTGTGGCTACTTGGTGAGTTTGTGAACTATGTGCACTTCCATTAGAGGGGGTTTTCCCTTTCTTTGATCATCTCAAGTCATCACGAAAATCTAGTCTTTCCTTTTGAGGAATTTTGATTTGGTGAGGTGGATAAGGTGACGAAAGTCTATCTTGCACATTTTCTAGTCTAGAGATAAAGTCATTTTTAGGTAAGTATGGGTATGGGTATCATCAGATTCTATATTACCTCGGTTATGTTCACCTTAGAAAGGTTTAACATAAATTATAAAATATTTAAAGAAAATTAATCACAATAGAAATGTTATGTGCGTAATCAATGTTGAATTTTTAAAACTAACACTACATAATTGATACTATAGAATATCATTAGAGTCTATTTGGAATTAGAGTTAGTTCCATATTTGTTTTAAGTTATACCAGATTTTTCAAAATTGCCCCATAAATGGCTTAGGATAGCTCAAGAAATGACATGAAAGGATTTGGTGTGTATCAACTTTCCAAGAAGGGCTCTTAATTTCGAAGGATTTGGATGCTTCCAACAAGATTCCACAATACAATTAGCACTAGACTCATAGAGATATTGGTTTAAGGGTTCTTTAGAGGGATCTTGTCTACTGGTTTTGGGGTGGCAGCAAGCCTTCCAAGATCATAGCTGAGGTTGGTGAAGGTACTTGCAATGGGGGAGTGAGAGAGGTAAGAGTAGATAAGAATATAGTCCCTCATTACGTTCTACACAATGGAGTGAACCTTTCCTTGCTCACCTAGAATCATTTTCATGGGGTCAACGTGAGCATTGGTAGTGGCCAATAGGGTTGTAAGCCTCTCCAAAGTAGCTAGTAAGTGAAGCAAAAGATCCTTGAGGTAAGGTAAGGCTTACATATGCAAAAAAACCAATTTTTTTTTACTTAAGAAATTACGACTCCACATATTACTAGATTGAAGACACAATATACTTGTAAATTAAATTTCTGCTCCTTGAAAGAGGGTTTCATGAGCCTTGATATTTCTTATTGATGTTGCAACATGGTCTCGATGATCTCTTTTTACTCTCGTAGTGCAGATGTTTCATAAATGATCTTTTGTTGTCTAGGCTCATATTTTGGTTTATAAAAAAGATAATCTTGTTGGCCATGTTTAACAACATTTGCAGCCAGCTACGATTGTCCTTAGTAGGGAGCTTGAGTTTACTCCCCAAAAGATGTGGATCGAACCATCGAGACGAAAGCGAGAACCAACGGTGACTCAACTCAAAGGCATTCAACGAACTCACTCATCCCTCTCTGAATGCTTGTTTGTTTGATCCTGCCCTAAGCTTGCCCTTGCAATTCTGTTCTGCAGAACCGGAGCTTCCCTTCCGTTCCGGAGATCCCGCAAAGAATGAAAGAAAGACAAAGATTCGATGCTCAAAGCTGTGCCTGCCCCCACAGATCAACTGTCTTCATTGCTTTCTTTCAGTCTCGCTAAGTCTGATTGGCTCAATGCCCAACTGAACCCAGCACAACAGAGCTAAAGTGCCTTTGGAACAGAGGGAAGAATGCTCACTGTTTGGAGGGATAGGATCTAGTTAGTAGGTAGTAGCATGCTTCCCACATACCCTATCCATGGTGGTGATTGGTCTACTACAAGAAGCTCCAAAAAATTTTGCCGCAGTTAGGCTCTGGCTCCCTTGCTTATAAGATGGTGACCACTATTAGTCTTAACTCTTGATTACCAAGATTTTCTCATTTCAAGATTGAACAGTAGAATTATTGACATTTGTAAATCTCAGGATATTGCTTATCCTTTTCAAGGAAAATAATATAGAACAATCTAAAGAGGCTATCTTCAAGTCTTAGGAAATCATTAATTAATAACAATTGAAGGTTCAAGTAAATATACACCAAATCACTCATCTTTTTACTCATCATTTGTTTCATTTTCAAACTATGCATAAATTAATACATACTCCACAATCTCTTCTTTGATGATGTGCTAACTAGGCGGTTGACCTTCATATTATGGAATATCTCTTCTATGTATAGGTTTACTTTTCCCCTAAATGACTGAATGTTTAATCCTTGGTTTGAAATGGAGCATTCTGGTATTTGTTTAAATTTAATAGCTTCCTTTTCATCATTTCATATTTTCATCCTCATCAGCATTTAATTCATTATTATTGGGTATGCAATCCACTTTCATTTGCTTCATTACTTTCTCCTAGTAATACCGTGAGATGCAACAAAACAGCATTAGAAATTTGCTCGAGCTTGTGAATTTTTTTATTGAACTAGAAAAGTTTGAATGAAAACTTTAACTTCAATTTCCAAAATGCCCCAAAATAAAATAAAAAAGCCAAGCTGAAATAGGCTGTCTACACATGAATTTGAGTTAAAATATGCAAATGCACATTTGTAGGAATGGTTTTCCCCTATGTTATTGGTTCTGTTTTGCAGATTGGGTTTGTGGATCCGGCAAAAAATAGTATTGGGTTGGATTCATTTTTGGGTTCGCCTATACAAATTGTATTATATATATATATATATTCGCATTTTTCATTATATCTTAGAATCATCTATATCTAAATTAAAATAATAAACCATAAAAACATTTTCTTAATAAATAAATAAATCTTTATCATCAATTTAATACTAAGTTACTGGTTCCAGTACGGGTGCAGGTATGGGTATCAAAACCTGGTACGATAGTATGGTATTTTTTTTATTTCCTTGGGTACGGGTACAAGATTATATATATGTATATATGTATGTATTACAAAATTTAAAATTTATATAATATAAAACAATGATACTCATAATTGCCAATAAAAAAAGTATTTAAATACCTCATAATTTGCAAAAATGAAAATAGTCATAAATTCATAATTCAATGATTTGTCAAATGTCAATACACAATGAGTATCTCGTAGTAAAATTGACCTAAATCACCAACCAGGTTTGACCCAAATTCAAATCTAGGACTTCAGGCTACGAACTTGGTAACATATTTTTTTCCATGTTTGAGCATAACCATTAATGTGAAATGAAGAATGTTGCATATGCATCTTTTTCAGATGATTAATGTGTCCCTTTAACCCTTACTATTATATGTTGGATCTTCATTTGTTTGTGGTACATGAATCTAGACTATCTAGATATGTGTGCCAAGAAAGTATCTGGAAAGGACCTGCCCTGGTCTATGTTTGGTGCAATTCACATACTAGAACTAAATTCAAACTTGATCTCCCTCTAAATGGAATCATTGAATTTTCGGTTATATCTTATGCCACAAGGTTTGAATGAATGAATGAATGAATGAATGAATGAATGATTTTAATAATGTCCACAAGGCCAAAGCAGCCTAAGAACAACACATGGCCTGACCAAAACAGGGCACCAAATCCTTATATAGTTTGTAACCTTCTCTTTAGATTTTATCTTCGGCAATGAATTTTGATCAATAAGTTCACAGTTTTACTTAGCCTTGCCTCCTCAAACAAGGTGCTTAAATTGTCAATTTTTAAGATGTCCTCATAATTGATATGGATGTCGCTGGATGCTGAGCATTCCATGACGAAGTGCCATTCTGTCTCTACCACTCCCATGTCACAAAATAGGCATATTCTCGTTTCCCACTCCTCTTTAGGTATCATCCATCTGCCAATTTGTGTTTCCAATTTTTTATTTATAACAAATTCAACAACTAATAAAATTTGAAGAAAAAAAGATTCAAGTCATAAATCTATCATTTTTATGTAAATATATACATTTTAATTCACATAAATATATTAAATACAATAATAATTTATAAAATTACAAATATTAATATACATTTTCAATTTAAAAATTAAACCCTAAAAAGTAAGTTTGAAACTATTACAATTTTTTCTAAACCAAAAATAAGCTCACTTTTTGTAAGCCAACAATATCTCTAGGTGGATCTTAAAACGCACTAGATCTTAAATAGACCAACATACCAACATTTGGGATAACATTTAAGCAAGAGTTTACACCATGGGGTTTGCTGAAATACATGGACAAATTCAATACATGTTGCTCCTATGTTTCGAAGCCACATAATCATCCCATAATATTTTGTTCATCATCGACATCTAGGTACTTGAAAATGGTTGTTAAGTGATGCATGAGCGTCACCACTATGCGATTCACTAATGCATGTTGCCTTCATTGCCATGCATAGTCATTAGTTTTTAGACAACTATTTTTAGATGTAATTTGCATGAATAAGTTTTAGTTTTTAATTGTTCTATTTTTGAGACAAAAAAAATCATAAACACTTTTGTTTTAAAGCACTGCATGCAAGGCTGTAAACTGTTTTTATTTAGAGGCTGCCACCTCTATGAAACACTGCCTTCTTGTGCTGTTTAAGCAGGCCATAATAAATGTTAGTCTCAATATTTTGATGAAATAATATGTATTATTTTAAGCCTTGGATGATCAGAAAACTGGTCTGATTATTTTTCGTATCTCTAAAGTCTCCTATAAGTGGTTTTATCTGTTGCTGTTATTTTCTCTCTGCTGTTATATTCATTTAATCAGCTGGTTCAAGAATTGGGCCTATATAGAATCTTCATTTGGCATTAGAGCAAGTTATTTTTTGGGATAATCATGCCAAATTATAACTCTTTTCCCATTCCATAATTTAAAGGAAGTGATTATGATCATTGGTGCATCAAGATGACTTTTTTGATAGGGAAAAATTTATGGGAGATTGTAAAAATATGTTATGAAGAGCCAGCTGATTGGACTGCCCTTACAGCCAATGATAGAGCAGTTAAGAAGGAGGCTAAAAAGAAGAATGCTCAAAATTTATTTCATATTCAAATAACTCTAGATAAGGGCTTCTTTCCAAGAATCACAAGTCCAAAGATAGTTGAGGATGCTTGGAAGACTCTACAAGAAGCTTACCAAGGCAGTGATCAAGTCAAAGTTGTAAATCTACAAACATTGAAAAGAGAATTTGAGAACTTGACGATGCAAGAAGTTGAAAGTGTGAGCGACTATTGTGTGAGAGTAAAATATGTGGTCAATAAGATGAATACTCTTGGAGAAATTGTGAACAAAGAGGTTGTGATTAAAAAGGCATTGAGGTCTCTTAACATCAAGGTGGAACCATGTTGCTATATGTCATGTCCCCTTCCAGTTGACATCTCTCAGAGATTATGATTAGCCTATTATGCGACCCTCGTAGGCTGATAGGATGGATAGAGGGTCTTGTTGGAGCTTGACTTGGCTTCGGATCGTCAGAATTTACCAGTTGGCTTTCGTTCGGGCTCATTCGGACGTCTTTTGCCTGACTTGCTATTTTTAGCAGTATTAGTCATTCAGCGGAGCACCCCTGCTATTTTTAGCAGTATGGTTTGGTCATGAGCAAAATCAATCACTTATTCACTAGCTTCAGACGGTTCGTGAATCGAACATTTTTTGAGGGAGATATTAATATTTTAATTGTTAAATTAAATATTAATTATCTGGAGCTTATATTATAAAGTTATAATATTATTTAATATTATAACTTAAGTGATTTCTTGAAGGGTTCGACCAACATTGAAGGGGGCCACTTTTTAATTATAATTTATAATTAAAAGTGCTTCGAGACTTTGGAAATATTAAAAGATAAAATTCAATTTTATTTAAATGATGCCTTTTGAGAAAAGTCGAACTTTTGATGGCTATAAGGGTTTTCATTGGGAATTGAGCTCATTATGTTGAAAATCGAATTTTTGATCAAGTCTTCTTATGAGAACAGAGCCAAGGGTTCCAGTTTTCGTTTTGGCATTGGAGAACGAGCCATCTTCAGTGTTGCAGTTCAGAGGCTGTGAAATATCAGCTGATCTATTGCTTTCAGAGAGATATCTTCATCCAGGAGTTATCACAGAGCTTCACAGTCGAAAATATCTTTAGTGTTTTGGTTTGGAAATCATCTGGGAGGTTTCTTCAGTATTGGCGTCCATTTTCCAAGTTCCAGACAAAGTTTCAAGATCCGTACAGATTTGTTGCTGCTGTTGCAAAGCCGTACATTTTTGCTGCAAGCCGTACCTTCATCAAAAAGGCTGTACTTTTCTGTTTAGGGCAAATCGCCTTCTTTTTTGATCTTCTGTCGCAACCCTTCTGGCCTACACCTCTGGATCTTTCTTCATGCATCTGAGGAGGGAGGAGTGCAAATTCATGAAGGCCGTACCATTTCAATGATGTTTCAGCTTGCTGCAATAATCAGGTTTTTCATATAAAGTTGTTGCTTTTTAGATTGCATGTTGTCAGATCTTATTTGTAATCATCGTAAGAGATCAATAAACTCTTTGGCAGCATTACACTCAGCAGATTCTATCATTTCCAGTGTTGCAATATTTAATTTGAATTTATTAGCAAATTCTTTTCAAAATCGCATTATTCCTATTTATGCAAAAAAAACACCAAAAAAAACCAAAAACGTCAAAAACAAGCAAAAAAACAAACAGTTTCAGAGATCAGTGAGAACAGGGGTTTCTATAGTTGTATCAGAGCTAAATCCTGCCATCCTGAGGGTTTAGCAATCTTATGCAGCCACAAGAGGTTGGGCCTCACAGGTATTATACTCGCAGGAGAGCCTTGATTGACAGGCAACAGGGTTTGAACAGGCAGCCGAGTACCATGGCTCACAGAATAGATATTCCTCAAAACCCTAGGGATCAGGACGATGCAGAAGTTCTACACACTCTTAGAGATTTACGAGTAGGTCAACGGCAGTCCAACGATGTACTATAGCAGTTGGCAGTGGCAATCCAGAGGTTAGGTATGCCGAGGAGACCGTCACCACATCGTGACGAGAACAGGAGTGATGCAGGATCACGGAGAGCACCTAGGACTGCTTCACGGACGGCAAACAGGCCAACTAGGCCTACATTTGTGAGACAGGTGCTCGATGAGGCTGTTGCAGGTGAGGAGCATGAGGATTTGTTCGCTGATACACTTATGGCAGCGAACGATGAGTGGGAGTTAGTACCACCTGAGGTCAGAGAGAGGATTACCTTTGACAGATTCATCACACAGAGGAGAGAGCATCTCAGGAGCCGACAAGATTGGAGGCCTAGACATAATAATAATAGCGATCTGAAGCATGCCACGAACAGACTTACCCTAGCTATGTTTGACGGCAGTGGCAAGGTCACAGCACAGGCCTGGATCAGTAAACTTGATACTTTCCTCACATTGCGTCCTATGGCTGAGGAGGATGCTATTAGGTATGCTACATTGCATCTGGAGGGAGCAGCTTATGACTGGTGGCATCACGGGATGGTGACACTCCAGCACGATCGTATCACCACATACCAGGAGTTCATTGACAGGTTGGTGGAATGATTTGACAGGAAGGATCCAGAATCCTATTTCAGAGATTTGGCTCAGTTGCGACAGAGTGGCAGTTTGGAGTCTTACATAGGTGACTTCCAGCGATTGTCGGTTATGGTTCCTAATATTTCAGAGAGGCGACTTGTTGTGCTTTTCATGGAGGGATTGTTGGAACCATTGAGAGGTTGGATCAAAGCATTTGATCCGCCTTCGCTACAGGAAGCTATGAAGAAGGCACGCAACATGGAATTTGCAGCACCATCCAGCAAATTCAACTCCAGAAACATTTCTTCATTTAGGGACAATAAGGGCTTCAATAAAAATAGAGAGAAATCAGATTTTCAGAGTGATTCAAAGGGGAAATCAGCAGCACCCTTGGATCGTGAGGCTCTTAATGATTTACGCAGGAAGAAGCTTTGCTTCTACTGCAAAGGTCCCTATGATGCCAACCATGATTGTCCTTTGCGGCCTAAGGGCAAGGCAAATCGAGTGATGTGGGCTTATTACGAGGATTCGGAATCTGAGAGTTCCGAACAGTAGGAGAGTTCTGAGGAGTCAGAATCAGAGGCTTCAGAGCCTAAGGCAGAGGCAGAGTTAGAGCTCCAGATTCAGGAGGCACGATTGTCTAGCATTCAGCAGGAGGGTTCATTTAGACTTTGTGGAGTTTTGGCAGGACAGAGGGTCATCACCCTTCTTGACACAGGAGCCACCCACAATTTTATTGATGCTAGATTTGTGGAGAAACGCGGACTCATAACTGAGGAGTTCGAAGGCATTAGGGTTAAGGTGGCCGATGGTTACACTCTCAGGTGTGATCGTATGATTAAGGATCTCCCCTTGCGCTTGAATAACTATGAATTCAAGGCTGATTATTACGTGGTGAACATGGGAGATATTGATTTAGTTTTGGGCATGAAGTGGCTTCATTCCCTTGAGGAAGTCACTCTTCATCTCAAAGACATGGAGATTCGGTTTGATGTGGATGGGAAGACACATCCTGAAGGCCATTCGGGACAGTAATGTCAGGACTATTTCCTTCCGTGGATGGAGAGACTCATGCGACATGACATGGTAGAGTGGGCTGCCGAGTGCACACCGGCACCTATACAGGAGGGACAGCATAAGACTGAGTATCATCCTGACATTCAGCAGTTGAGAGTTAAGCATGAGAAGGTTTTCAGTGATATTCCACCAGGGAGACCTCTAGACAGGGGTATTGAGCACATTATAGAGCTTGAGGAGGGCGCTAAGCCCGTCATGATTACTCCTTACAGGCATCCGAAGCGGTTGAAGGATGAGATAGAGAAGACTATCAAGGAGCTGCTTGCTATGGGTCACATTCGACCTAGTAAATCACCATTCGCTTCTTCAGTTGTTTTAGTGAAGAAGAAAGATGGTACCCTTCGCATGTGCATAGATTACAGAGTCCTGAATAAGAGGACTATCAAAAACAGGTACCCCATACCTCGTATAGATGAGCTTATTGATGAGCTCATGGTGCATGCTATTTCACGAAGATAGACTTGAGATTAGGATATCACCAGATCAGAGTTCGTGAGCAAGATGTTGAGAAGATTGCATTCCGTTGTCATTGTGGACACTTTGAGTTTGTGGTGATGCCATTTGGGCTAACCAACGCGCCAGCGACATTTCAGTCCACCATGAACAGGGTCTTCCATTCACTACTGAGGAGATATGTACTTGTCTTCTTCGATGATATTTTGATTTACAGCAGGACTTGGCAGGAGCATTTGGCTCATCTGGAGACAGTACTCAGCATTTTAGAGAGGGAGTCCTTGTACGCCAAGGAGTCCAAGTGTGATTTGGGGATGACTGAGTTGCTCTACTTAGGTCATATCATCAGTGCAGAGGGAGTGCGGATGGATCCTGAGAAGATCCGCGCTATTATAGATTGGCCTACTCCGGCGAACCTTACACAGTTGCGAGGATTTCTTGGCTTGTGTGGTTTTTATCGCAGATTTGTGAATGGTTATTCACGCCATGCAGCACCTATGACGGATTTGTTGAAAAAAGGTGCATTTTGTTGGACTCCTGAGGCACAGGAGTGTTTTGTGAGGTTCAAGGAGCTGATGACTACGTGTCCAGTGTTGGCACTACCAGATTTTCGAAGCCTTTTGAGCTTCAGTGCGATGCTTCTGGTGAGGGCATTGGAGCGGTGCTTATGCAGGACAAGCACCCTATTGTTTATGAGAGCCAAAAACTCAGAGGACTAGAGAGTCTCTACAGTATTTATGACAAGGAGATGTTGGCCATAATGCATGCCTTGGCCAAATTTAGGCAGTATCTCGTGGGCAGTAAGTTTTGCATTAAAACTGACCACAACAGTTTGAGGCATTTCCTGGGGCAGCGAGACTTGAATGATCGTCAGCAGAAGTGGGTGAGTAAGTTACAGGCATATGACTTTGATATCACCTACATCAAAGGCACCCAGAATGTAGTGGCTGATGCTCTCTCACGCCGGCCTTATCTAAGCTCTATGGTCGACATTGCTGAGGATTGGAGGCGTTTGATTGTGGCAGAGTATGCCAAGGATACTTGGGCATCCAGAATTGTTGAGGGAACTATGATTGACACCAGGTATACACTAGTGAATGACTTGATCATTTACAAGAACAGGATTTTATTGATCCCAGGATCAGAGATGAAGAACACTATCATGCGAGCCTTTCATGATGTACCTACAGCAGGGCATCCCGGGTACTTCAAAACGTACATACAGATTTGGGAGAGATTTACATGGAAGGGTCTTAAGGCGGATGTTCTTCAGCATGTGCATGAGTGCCCTGTTTGTCAGCAGAACAAGCAAGAGAACACGTATCCGGCAGGATTATTGCAGCCACTTCTGATTCCTGATAGGAAGTGGGAATTCCTGTTGATGGATTTTATTACGGGCTTGCCTAAAGCCCAAGGACGAGATTGTATATATGTAGTTGTGGATCGGTTGACGAAGTATGCCCACTTCTTTCCGATCACCACCACTTACACAGCTACACAGGTAGCAGAGGTCTTCTTCCATGAGGTTTTCAAACTACATGGGTCGCCTCAGAGCATAGTGAGCGACAGGGATAGTCGGTTCCTGAGTCACTTATGGCAGGAGGTGTTCAGAATTTGTGGGACCGAGCTTACACCGAGCACTAGTTACCACCCGCAAACTGATGGTCAAACGGAGATAGTGAACAAATGGGTGGAAGGTTACCTCAGGAACTACATTGCAGGGCAGCAAAAGGCTTGGGTCAAGTGGATTTATTTGTGCGAGTATTGCTACAATACTACGTTTCACATGACCATTCAGATGTCCCCTTTCATGGCATTGTACGGTTATGAGGCGCCGAGCTTTCTGGATTTGCTACTGAGTGACAGTAGAGTGCCGAGTGCTGGAGATTTGTTATTGGAGAGTCAGGACACTATGAGGGCTCTCAAGGAGAATATTGCTAAGGCACAGAATCAGCAGAAGCAGTACGCAGATCAGAAGAGGACAGAGAGGTCTTTTGAGGTGGGAGACATGGTTTATCTTATGCTGCAGCCCTACCGTCAGTCTACTCTTAGGAAGAGTGGTTCGGAGAAGCTTAAGCCACGGTATTATGGTCCTTTCAGGATTCTGAGGCGTGTTGGAGAGGTGGCTTATGAGCTAGAGCTTCCGGCGGATAGCAAGGTCCACAATGTTTTTCATGTGTCATGTCTCAAGAAGGCGTTGGGACACTGTGTGGTGCCTTCAGCAGTTTTACCTCCCTTAGATGACGAGGGAAAGTTGATCTTAGTACCTGAGTCCATCCTGGAGTACAGAGAGAGACAGTTGCATAGGAGGACTATCAGGGAATATTTGGTGAAATGGAGAGATTTGCCAGTGGAGGATGCTACGTGGGAGAGCGAGGATATTTTGTAGCATCCGGAGTTGAGATTGCTCGAGGACAAGCAATTTCAGGGGGGGCGGACTGTCATGTCCCCTTCCAGTTGACATCTCTCAGAGATTATGATTAGCCTATTATGCGACCCTCGTAGGTTGATAGGATGGATAGAGGGTCTTGTTGGAGCTTGGCTTGGCTTCGGATCGTCAGAATTTACCAGTTGGCTTTCGTTCGGGCTCATTCGGACGTCTTTTGCCTGACTTGCTATTTTTAGCAGTATTAGTCATTCAGCGGAGCACCCCTGCTATTTTTAGCAGTATGGTTTGGTCATGAGCAAATCAATCACTTATTCACCAGCTTCAGACGGTTCGTGAATCGGACATTTTTTGAGGGAGATATTAATATTTTAATTGTTAAATTAAATATTAATTATCTAGAGCTTATATTATAAAGTTATAATATTATTTAATATTATAACTTAAGTGATTTCTTGAAGGGTTCGACCAACATTGAAGGGGGCCACTTTTTAATTATAATTTATAATTAAAAGTGCTTTCAAAACTATTGAAAAATTAAAAAGAAAAGTTCGAATTTATTTAAATGATGCCTTTTGAGAAAAGTCGAACTTTTGATGGATATAAGGGTTTTCATTGGGAATTGAGCTCATTATGTTGAAAATCGAATTTTTGATCAAGTCTTCTTCTGAGAACAGAGTCAAGGGTTCCAGTTTTCGTTTTGGCATTGGAGAACGAGCCATCTTCAGTGTTGCAGTTCAGAGGCTGTGAAATATCAGCTGATCTATTGCTTTCAGAGAGATATCTTCATCCAGGAGTTATCACAGAGCTTCACAGTCGAAAATATCTTCAGTGTTTTGGTTTGGAAATCATCTGGGAAGGGTTCTTTAGTATTGGCGTCCATTTTCCAAGTTCCAGACAAAGTTTCAAGATCCGTACAGATTTGTTGCTGCTGTTGCAAAGCCATACATTTCTGCTGCAGGTCGTACCTTCATCAAAAAGGCCGTACTTTTCTGTTTAGGGCAAATCGCCTTCTTTTTTGATCTTCTGTCTGCAACCCTTCTGGCGCCTACACCTCTGGATCTTTCTTCATGCATCTGATGGAGGGAGGAGTGCAAATTCATGAAGGCCGTACCATTTCAATGATGTTTCAGCTTGCTGCAATAATCAGGTTTTTCATATAAAGTTGTTGCTTTTTAGATTGCATGTTGTCAGATTTTATTTGTAATCATTGTAAGAGATCAATAAACTCTTTGGCAGCATTATACTCAGTAGATTCTATCATTTCCAGTGTTGCAATATTTAATTGGAATTTATTAGCAAATTCTTTTCAAAATCGCATTATTCCTATTTATGCAAAAAAAACACCAAAAAAAACCAAAAACGTCAAAAACAAGCAAAAAGACAAACAGTTTTAGAGATCAGTGAGAACAAGGGTTTCTACACTATATTCATTGAAGAAAGAAAGTATTTCTCTACTTTTCAGTTTGATCACCTTGTTGGATCTCTTATGTCTCATGAAAAAAGATTGAGAGATTCATTTGGAGAAAGTATTTTTCTCAAAATTACAAATTACAAAGAATGAAGATGCCAACACTAGCACCAAAAGCAACCAAGACCAAGGTAGAGATCGAAATCAAAATTATTCAATAGGTGGTTTGAAAGGAAGAGGTAGAGGCAAATTTGATAAGAGAAATCTTCAATGTTATCATTGTAACAAGGATGGTCACTTTTAAGGGATTGTAGATTAAAAGTAGGTAATAACAATAGAAGTGTTAATTATGCTCAAGAGGATGATGAGGCTTCTCCAAATAATTTATTTTTATCTTTTGAAAAAGCTGAAAATGGTACTAAAGATGTTTGGTATTTAGATTCAAGGTGTTTTAACCACGTGTTAGGAACCAAGGAACTTTTTTCTACAATGGATGAAAGTTTCAAATCCAAGATCAAGGTTGGTGATGACAAAACATTGGAGGTTGCTGCAAAAGGAGCTATGGAAGTCCATATAAAAGAAGGTATGAAAAGTAATAAAGACATTCATTTCACTCCACAATTAAAACATAATTTACTAAATGTTGGACAATTGTGTGAGAAGAATTATAAGGTGGTGTTTGAAAATCAGCAATGTAACTATTTATGATAAGAATCAAGGCAATAGGGTGGTTACAGTTGTGCCTATGTCAAAGAATAGGATGTTCCCATTATAGCTGGAAAACATAACAGTAGTCTTGCCAATATGGCATATGAGGACAAAAGTTGTTGTGGCATCTCAGGTATGGACATTTGAATTTTCATAGTTTGAGGCTTCTAACATCAAAATATTTAGTTAGTTCAAGATAGAAGCAATGCATGGAGGGCCCATTATCCACTTGAGTTAGTTCACTTAGACATTTGTGGTTTGATGCAAACAAAAACTTTGGATAAGTCATCATAATTCCTTATTTTTTGTTGATGATAATTCATGGAAGTGTTGGGTTTATTTTTTAAAGACCAAGGATGAAGCCTTTGGTGCATTCAAGAGGTTTAAAGCCTTTGTGGAAAATGAAAGAAGTTGCAAAATCAAGTGCTTAAGGACTTATCCATGGAGAAGAATTTTGTTCAAGAGCTTTTCAACATTATTGTGATATGAATGGCATAAAAAAACAACTCACCACTACTTACATGCCTTAACAAAATGGTGTAGCTGAAAGGAAAAACCATAGAGTGGTGGAAATGGCAAGGAGTATGTTACAAACCAAGGGATTAAACAATTCTTTTTGAGGTGATGCAGTTGCTACATTAGTGTACATTTTCAATTGAAGTCCCACTAGTGCACTTGACATGATGACTCCTTATGAAGCTTAATATGAAAAAAAGCCTAATGCTAATCATTTCAGAGTTTTTGGTTGTTTAGCCTATGTTCATAGAGTTAATCAAAAGAGACAAAAGTTAGATCCAAAAAATGAATCATGCAATTTTGTTGGATATAGTGAGCAAACTAAAGCTTACAGGTTATGTAATCCTCTCACTATAACATTATTGTGTCAAGAGAGGTGATTTTTGATGAAGGGGGAGTGTATGGTCAACAAAAAGGCTATGTTGAGAAGTCAAAAACCATTTTCAATGGTGGTATTATTGATCATGTTGATCATGTGAAGCCTACAAATATTTCAGTTCCAAGTACTACAAATCCACCAAGTAGACCCTCATCTAGTTCTTCAATTCCAACTGCAAGTCCAGCTTCATGTCCAAGTTCTACAAGGAAAGTAAGAACCTTAAGTGACATTTATTAGAAAAGTGCAAGAGAAACACATGGAGAGAATCTGCTTTGTGAGACAGTAAATTCTACTTTGCATTCACAAATTGATTTTGAACCATCATGTTCTAGAGATGCATGTACTAGTGAGGTTTGGGTGAAAGCAATGCAAGAAAAGATACATTCTATTCACAGGAATGATACTTGGGAGCTTACATAGCTTCCACATGACAAGAAAAAAAGTGGTACTAAATGAGTCTACAAGACTAAGTACAACAATAATGGAAGTGTTGAGAAAACACAAGGCAAGGTTAGTTACAAAGGTTCAGTTTTCAAAGCTTCGAGATCATATTGTGAGTGTGCTCAGCATTGAGGAGGAATATGTTGTTAAGTGATGCATGAGCCTCACTGCCATGCAATTCACTAATGCATGTTGCCTTAACTGCCATGTAATTTGCGTAAATAAGTTTTAGTTTTTGATCATTTTATTCTTTCGACACAAAAAATCATGAACACTTTTGTTTTAAGGTACTGCATACAAAGCTGCGAACTGTTTTTATTTAAAAGCTGCAACCTCTATAGAATACTGCCTTTTTGTGCTGTTTACTCAGGCCAGAATAAATGTTAGTCTCAATATTTTGATGAAATAATATATATGATTTTAAGCCTTTCTTGATCAGAAAACAGGTCTGGTTATTTGTCATATCTCTAAAGTCTCCTGTAAGTGGTTTAATCTGCCGCTGTTATCTTTTCTCTGCTGTTATAATTGTTTTTTATCAGCTGGTTGGGCCTCTATAGATTCTTCATAAACCTCACAACAACTCTCCCACCATGCCTTCGGGAAGTGCGTGCTTGACAAAATGCTTTTGGTAATGAAGACTGGGAAGAAAGAGAGGCAGCAGCAGCATGGCTGCGAGGGGAGAAGTTAGAGAGGCTTTTATAGACAGAAATCTGAGCAGGCGCTTCATAGCTCTAATGGGAGACATGGGCGCCCACAAATTCTGTGGAAAGAGAGCAGGCAGTTTCAATTTGTTGATTTTTTTTTAACCACAGTGTAGGTGCGCGGGTTCAATTTGTAGATTTTTTTCCTGCAGAGAGAGAGCAGCTTCAGTTTATGATATGTGGGTGAATTTCGCGAGGGAGATGTTGCAGAAACGTTGGCTCAGTTATTCATTGTCCAAATACTTAAAAACAAGTGATAAACAGAGCACAAGGTGGTAACGGAGGCGTGAGGAGAAGAAGAGAGTGATAGACAGATTGGGTTTTGCAGGACTTAATTAGGAGAAAAAACATGATTGGGATTCTCTTCAGACTAAAACGAAAATGCAGCCCCATTTATCACAGCGGTGTTGGCTCATACCAGCGATCTTCTGGAAGATGGATTTCAGTTGATGTCTTTAGTGTCCGTATCCTCCCCTTCGGTCGAGCAAAAGTCTACAAAATACGATTTTATTTGTATGGATGAATTTAAAGCGAATTATTACATTACTTTAGGGTCAGGTAATCGTTCGACAAGTTTTGAATTTTTGTTTAGATATCGCCGAACTGTGACATAGGTTATATCCCATTTACACCACTATGTAACTTATCAATTCAACACATTTCTAACCAGATCGAGACATAGGAGATAAAATTGTAGAATAGAACAAAGAGCAAATAGGATTGAGGATTCCTTCGTTTACCATGGTGTTAAATTATAAATTTTCCTAGAACATGCTTTGGACACAGCAATTTCTATATTTCATCTGAAATTGGTGAAGATTTAATCTTCTATTTATTAATTTTCTCTTTTTCTTATCAAGAAATTGAGATGCTGTTCTTGCAATCTCATTACTCTTAGTTTACTTCTGTTATAAATAATTACAGTAATCAAATGGCACAATGTCAAGATATAAACATCATGAGTCCTCGGGACATCATTTGGATGCTTCCATTTCAGGATATTTGCAGGATATTTGACTTCTCATGCTATATCTATTTCTTGATGTGGTAAATGCGAAACGTGATCTTATAATTGTTTCGGTTCTTTTGTAAAGGAAACTTGAGATTTAGAATAATCATAATGCTAGAATATCATGCAGAGTGCTGTTGCTGGGTTGGATAGAGGGCTTATTGCCAATGAAGTTGATGTGAAAGCTGTAGACACTCCTGCAAGGGAGCTTGAAGCTTCGGGAAGCACAGTTGACCTTTCTACAGATCTTGATAAACTGCAGGGAAGATGGCGATTAGTCTACAGCAGCGCCTTTGCATCTGGCAGTCTTGGCGGACTTCGTCCAGGGCCTCCTACAGGAAGGCTTCCACTGACTTTAGGCCAGGTGCGCTAAGTAGATGAATCTATAAATTTCTTTCAACTGTCATGGTTATTGATATTTATTGAATTTGCGGGCTTTTTAACTTTGTATTTGTCTATAGGTCTTTCAACGGATAGATATTGTTCAAAAAGAGTTTGATAACATTGTAAACCTTCAGATTGGCACATTTTGGCCACTTCAACCAATTGAAGTTACTGCTACTTTGGCCCACACATTTGAACTCATAGGTGTGTTTCACCTTGTACAAATCAATTTTATGTCAGTTCTAGTTCATTATGACACCTCTTACACTGGATTAGTTTGATTTATATTCTTTACTTTTATGCACTAGATTCTGCAAACATTCGAATAATCTTCAAAAGGACTATCGTCCAACCAGTGGGTGGCTCATTACAACTTCCCCAAGTTGAGCTACCTGAAATACCAGAAATTTTCAGGCCCCCATCTAGTCTACGAAGTGGGGAGTTCAAAGTCACATTTTTGGATGATGATTTGCGGATAACTCGTGGTGATCGTGGAGAACTTCGAGTGTTCTTGAAATCATAAAAAGCAGGTACATCACCTGCTCTATAGCATGTAACCATATACAAGGAAGGAGCATTTTTGCCATTTTGCAATTTCATTCCACATTAATCCAGGCATCTTTGTGCGGTCCATGCAATCCCCTTGAAACAAAAATATAAAAATCCATCACATATTACTGTTTAAAGACAATATAAGGGATTCTTGGAGAGAGTAGATATATCATATGGAGAACAAGGAGCGTTCCTTTATGTATTTCTTCACAAATTCCAACAATTAAGTTATTTATGCGCATATCATGACTGTGCTGTTGTAAGTGGACATGGCCAGGCTTGAAATAACTTATTGTGGTCATTAACATGACATCAATGGACCAGAGGAAGTACCACAACCAAGCTCTCCATCTAGGGTTCTTTTATAGCAAATTATCTTTGTTGGTGGATCTGATCCCCTCATATGACTGCACGATAATACCCTGACATTCCTCATTTAAAAGATCTATAGCAACACCCAAGACACGTATGTTACTAATTGTCTGTTGATAAAGTTATTCGATTTGTCACATTTGAGTTCACACTTATTCGTGAAAAATTGCTCCATTGTGTTTATGGACATAGATTCTTTCCACTCTCAGAAAAAAATATATATTTATCTTATAACTTGGGCGAAGTGGAATTTACCCTTTTTCATGGAAATTATTTTTTCAATTTGTCTCATTGAGCTGTTGAAGAGAGAGATTCTTTCAACTCTCAGAAAGGACCGTCCATCTCATATGCAATCAGTCAAATTGAAATTCACCATTATTCATCAAAAATCACTATTTCAATTTGGTTCACTGAGTTGTCGGTAAGAGTTCATTTTGGTATTATTTTGAACATGTTAAACTTCTAATACTTCCATCATGAACTAGGGATGAGAACGATCCCACAGTTTTCTCCTAAAAACTGGACTTAAGTGTTTTCGTTTTCTCCTCTTTATATTTTCCATATTAGTTTTAACATTCTCATTGGCTAAAAGGATTGTTGGTATGGATTCTCGATAAATTAGAATTTTATTCATCTGACTGCATATTGAATTGGGAAAATAACTCATTAGCGAGTAAGTAATCACATGCATCAATATTGTTATTTCTGAAAGCAAAGATAGTCTACCCTATGATTTTTCTTCTACAACACTAATGTGGCTACCTTGCAGCCATTTCCACCCTATCTCTAATCACTAAAGGGGATTGGTCTGCTGATTGTGCAAAGGTTAACAAATCCTAGAGAGAAAACCATGGCATCGTTCAGAAGCCCCATAACTTTTGTGAAGTTGTTTCTCAAGACAGTAGCCAGATCTGCAAAGTGGAGTTGAGATCTTAATAAGCCACCACATCAAGCAAACTTTATTCCTGACCTATGGGTGCTATCTTTGACAGGAAAACCCTCCAAATATATCCTTCTCATGGATGAAATGTAACAGAGCTTATGGCTGGTAAAGGAGCAAACTTTGAATACCATTTCTTGGGTGCTTGCCAAGACTCCAGAATCTGCTATGCATTCAGAAAACTGGAAATCGATGGGATCTATGGATCTTGTAGTGATTCCCAATGGCTATTCCTTACAATATTTGCCTCTAAAAATGAAAAGGACTACGTCTTCCAAGGAGCTTCCGAAAATGAAACTGTTTTGTTAATGAAAAATTGGTTACCAACGTTGCCCCTATGGAAGACCTCCCAAGTATAGTGGCCGTTTGGGTATGACTTCCCATTCTTCCTAGCAAGAATTGGTAATATTCATCATTAGCGAAGAGCAGCAATGTTGTGTGATAATATATTGTAGCTTCTCAACTCATGAGAAATCCAAGTATTTCAAACTATGCCTGCATCTGTCAACATTTGCTTGGACCAACCTTTACTTGATTGAATCATATAGGATATAGATAGAGTAGAACAGATGCAGCCACTAGTATATGAAAACATTCCTTGAAGATGACAACTATGCCATGAGTATGACTGTCTAGCAAGGACGTACTGTACACAACCAAAGTAGGACACACCAAAAAACTGTTGACCCAAGAAAACAATATAAAAAGCAAAAAGAGGTGACTTGCAAAGCAGTCATGAACATAATAGTTGAGCAAATAACTTCTAAAAGCCATATTAACAAAAGAGGAAAAAAAAGACCCCTAAAAAGTGAATGATTTAATCCCCTTAGCATATCCATTTCCAGCTACGATGGAGGAAGACACAAAGGCCGCCAACTCATCAAATGCACATATAGAGGAGCTGAATTATGAATAGGAAAACACTAAGATTCACATCCTCCTCAAAAATTGCTAAGCCCAACACAAGAAGCAACAAACCTTCTTTGAGGACCCAATACGCAAAAGCCCTTAGTGGGGATTAATAAGAAAAGAAAATCCATAGTTGAATACTGAAATGAGATGTTATGAGTTCTTAGATGACTTGAACAAAGCAATCAACAAAATGATTTGAATCTAGACATCCAAATCCAACCAAAGTAGGGCATCTAAGTTGAAGTTAATACATTTGACCCAAGATGATCCCTAACCATTTGGATTCTCTCATAGAATGTTAGGAGATTTGGGTCCCTAATAAACTTGCAATGTTCAAAGTAACAGTCACCAATAGTCAAATAGACCTCAAAATAGTGTGATCCATGCAACACCACTATCCTAAACAAAATGGCATATGGGATAAGGACATATATATATATACTTGCTTACATAAATCATGATCAATGGGACACCAAGTGTAATCAATTCACATAGTACACATTTCTAGGGTACAAGTTACAATTCTTTTCAATGGAAAATATGTTTCATTGTGGCAAATGTATACATACCTCACGAGGTAGTTGCAAACTTGATCATTAAAAAAACGAACATGCTCAAATAATTATGGGACTTCCATACAACAAAAACCTAAGAGGAGGAAACGGGAGCCATAAACCTCAACATAGGCATATCTGTTTATCTAATGAACGTAACTCACAAATCAATGCTACTTAACTTGAATATCCAAGATGAGCAATTTGCATGAACCAACAAAAGGAAATATCAAGAAAGAATTATCAAAATTATAGATTGCATATAGTTGGAAAGCTAACGGATATCACCAAATAAACATATTAGATCATGATTTTCAAGTTCCACATAATACTTAACATATCTCATGCAATGCATGTATAAGCATGGATCTAAAATACTTTTACTGAAACAATTTTTTTTTTAAATAGAACTAGCAAACCTTAAAAAATAAATACATACACATACACACACATATACACACATACATATATATGTACATATATATACACACATATACATACATACATATATATACACACACACATGTATATATAGCTTCATTATTTCCATTTTAAATAATATGTTTTTAGTTAATTATGTGGTTTTGCATTATTGTTTTGATAAATGGTTAAACCATATTTAATCATATATTGTTTGTATTATCATTATGATGTTGTAATTGACATATTATTGAAATGTGGATTATATAATGTTGGTTGATTTTACTATGTGCTTTTGTTATTGCTGCATATTGCACAAATGTGTATAATATTTGATTAAGTGTGTAGGTATAGGTAAAATCCTAATGATGGTTAATTTGGATGGAGAGACATAGTTTGGTTGATTATATTAACTGGTTTTATTCATCTAAAAGTAAAGGACACAATTAGTTTGAAATTGTAATATGCTGCCCTATTTGCCTTGGTTTTTATGTTTTTTTGATGAATGTTTTGTTTGTGTTTTGACAATGTTTTTGAATGCTTTCAAATAGAGATAAAGTGCAGAAACAATAAAACTTGCAGCAAAGAGATAC
Source organism: Sequoia sempervirens (assembly GCA_007258455.2). NCBI lineage: Eukaryota > Viridiplantae > Streptophyta > Pinopsida > Cupressales > Cupressaceae > Sequoia > Sequoia sempervirens. The sequence goes on from VDFB02063032.1 coordinate 28,437, forward strand.
TCAAAATCACACTATTTTTCAATGATGCAACTAGCTGAAAATTCCAGATTTCTATTACAACCAAAATATCAAGTTTTCTTTGATTACAATAGCAACCCAATTCATAAAAGACCATTGCATATCGAGGACTAACATACCCAAAAAATGTTTGTCACCTTGACAAGAGGTTGTAGTTGAAAACAACGAACTAGAAGTGGAAGAATGATTGATTTGACCTTCATAAATTAATGTCTTTGTTGCCTTCGAAGTTGTTGAGTGCTTTCCAGCCGTAGGCACCTCAAATCCCACAAAGAATTGCTCCAAAACCTAGGCGCCCAACTTGCAAACGCTCACGCCCCTCCTTGAGGTTGTAGGATCAGTATATGCAATGGTACGACCCAACAAAGAAGTTAACACAACCAACAATCCTCAGAAAACCTCCTTCAATCTGCCTCAATGAATAATCTCTGCAATAAAAAGCCCCAATGACTGAATGAAAAGAAGTAACGAACACCAGTGAAGCCCAACTGTGATCTCTAAATGAAACCACCACCACAATATTCTCCAGACTGTATCTCTCAACGACGTAGAGAATGCTTCTTGCAAGGGATTTCGTCCTCACAAACCTTGAGAAGAATGAACTCCTCCAAGAACAAGAACAACTCAATATTTTCATCCAACACAAAAAAAGAATGAGCTCCCAAAAGCTCTTATATAGCTTCTCCAAAACCCCACAACCCCCTCTTGGGAATTAAAATGATTTTAATTTTAAATTATAATGTCCCCTTATGTCTTCCTAGGCACCCCACTTAAGTTATAACAATTTTACTTTATATTTTTCCCTTATATCTCCCATGGTCCCTTTAATAAAGTAACTTTATAAAATAATATAAGTTAAATATTTAATTTAACTTTAGTAACATTATGTTATTTTAAAATAATTGCATCGGATCCCAAAAAAAATTGAAATATGCATATCAACTGTTCTCACCGACACTACTAAAAAAGCAAGATGACAACTGGCTTTGTCAGTGCCTGAAACTGACTTACTAAAAATAGTAGGTACGGAGGAAAACTCTGGAAACACTCCAAAAAAGGGCAATACACAATTCCCAACCACACCATGTTGGATAAACGGTCACCAAAGTTCCCTAACCAGACTCTGTTAGCCCATGGGAACGACTGAATAGGCTAACTTTGCCAAACTGCTGAATAGGCTAGGAAGGAGACATTATAGTCCACCCTTCCAAGATTGCTTGTCCTCAAGCAATCTCAACTTTGGATGTTGTAGAATTTGCTCATTTTCCCACATCGCATCCTCCACTGGTAAGTTCCTCCACTTGACCAAATACTCCTTAATAACCATCCTCCGAAGAATCTGCTCTCTGGAATCTATGATGGTCTTTGGAATCAAAATCAACTTACCCTCCTCATCCAAGGGTGGCAACTCTAACGAAGGAACCAAATTGTGACCTAGCGCCTTCTTAAGTCTGGATACATGAAAAACATTATGAACCCTG
>VDFB02063033.1:0-30884 GCA_007258455.2 Sequoia sempervirens
GTCCCTGGCAGATTCCCGTGGCTGAGCCAGCAGAGGTGTTACTCTTCCCATTGGCAGTGAAGTTGTAACACCTCCTTCGGCTGATCAACCTGGCAGTGAAGTTGTAACACCTCCTTCGGCTGATCAACCTGAATATGGTCGTTTTCTTCTTCATTCCTTCATATTCACTCTTCCAATTTGCATTCCAACTCTTGAACAAAATAAGCTTCCATACTCTCACTCTCACAAGCTCACTTTACTCACTTCCAAGTCTTCCAAGCATTCCATTGCAGCAACATCACACTCCATCAACTTGGTAGATCACGTTTGGGACCACACCATATGCAACCTAGGCTTGAGTTCCTCTCATTTTCTCCCTCAAGTAGCCTTGAGTGGTCTTGGTGGAGGTGGTAAGCTTCCCTCTCCTCTCCTGTATCATTTGGTGAGTAGCATAGTACTGCATTGTAGTGTTTGTGTTTTCATTACATTGCTTCTTTATCTCATTCTTTTGGTTGTCTATGGCAATGGAAACACCTAAACGGGGGTCTGACTGAGGTAGACCCCTATACAGCCACCCAACATTTTCCCTTCTTGTTGTGTGTAGGTGTGTGAGCTCCTGGAGGATCAACTGGTGAATGAATTCATTGGTGAGATTCTCCTCATCTTCATCACTCTTGTTTATTTACTTTATCATATTAGAGATTACATCATTTACTTAGTTCTGTCATTTTGGCCCCTTAGCTTGTTGGGCTGTTAGGTAGTTTTTAGTGACTTAACCTCATTTCTATGGTTGTTTGGTCGTATGAACGACAACACACTTTTGAGACACCAATGCATCACGCTGTCATCCAAAGTCTGCACTTTTGTCCTCAGATAGAGAGCTTTCCAAGATGAAGTGTTAAAACATAAAAAATAGCTCACCTAGCCTCTTTCTACATTTTAGGCCTGTTGAGTAGTTGAGAGGCCCTACGGTCCTCACTACCCTCACCTTACATATCCTAAACATTAAGCTGAGGTAAGTTAGGGCAGCCTCTCCCATCTTGACCCTTCGTGACTTGGGGTCTTGCATGCTTTGGTCCCCCTCTCTTATAGTAGTTAACAATGGAGCGGACCAACTTATACTTTTTAATGATAGGATATAATTTCTTAGGCTCTATCACACTTAACAATTTGAAAAATATTTTTAATTATGTAACACAGAGCATGCTCTAAAGGTTGTAGCAATGATTTTATAGTTATTTTTAATGGTTGGGTATAAATTTATGAGGTTTGATTAGTACATAGCTACTTAATTCATATACAATCTTCAATACCTCCTTTAAAATAGAGCCCTATTTGATCTATGAAAAGGGTTTCTATCAACATGAACTTTCTACAAAAGTTTATAGAAGTATTGATAGATGAATTACAATCTCAAGAGGTCCTTTAATTGGATAGGGAACGTATGAATAGTTTTAGGAACTTGACGAGTTGTTATTGATATTTACCTTAGAAATTGAAAGAATTGAATCATTCCTAGTAGTTGGAGTTAGTCATTTTAGAAAATATGTATTGATTTTTGTCCACTTCATCTCCCTATAAGGATGCTTAATGAAAATTTAATGCTAGCATACATGGATGAGGTAAAGGAAGCTTTGGAGGAGATGTATATAGTCATAAATGTGCATAATATTATTTTGATGGGTTTAACTTTAGTTAACACTCTTTCTCTTGTTGGGTAATATTCAAGATTGGATTTCCATGGTCTAGGTGTAATAAAATAGAGATTGGAACACATATTGTGGTTTCAAAATATTCCTCTTAAAATAAATTTTTGCATGTGTGCATGATTTGTGGGCTAGGGATAGATCATTGGCATGGTAGCTATGACAAACTTCTTGTTGATGATAAGAGATGTGGATTTTTCTATTTGGGATATTTACGATCATGGTTCCTCCTTTTGGCATGGATGTCCTAGATTTGACATTAGATGCATCAAATATTTCCAAATAACCAATATATGTGTTTGGTGTTCTTTTTCTATTACTATTATTCCCTAGCCTATCAATTAATGCTTAGATTTTGTGAGTTTAAAGTTACCCCTTCCTTTTTGACTTCTAATTTTACTTAAGATAAATATATATTTTTATTTTATTGTTGTACCTATAAATTAACTCTGATATATATATATATATATATATATATATATATATATATAATTCTTCATATTATTTTATGTTAGGAGAATTAAAAGGGAATGAAATGCAAATGATTCATATAAATATAATGTACATAGCCCACTCCATGTTTGAATTTAGTGTCGACTAAATGATAGTCGATTTCAATTCCATTTGCGTTGCTGAAAAAGTTGTGCAAGACATTTGTGATTTTGTTGATTAAGCTTTTAGAATACTTACTCAAATAAAGTACAAAGAATTTTGCTTCAATAAAAACATGTTACAAAATGTGAAAAAATTATGTTTGAAACAAGCGACATTTTTCATATGCATGCCATCAAGATCTAAATATTAACAAACTTATTTACTCTAGTTGATTGAGAAAAATCACAAACAAATTGTATTCAAGTGCAGTGGCATGAAAATAATGATGAGCATAAAATGAAATTACTGGTATACAACATGTCTCCCTGATTTTCTATCAGTTTGTATTACACAATGGATAACAATCAAATTGAGATCTTTGGGTTTATATTTTGAAGAAGAGAATTAGATTTGATTTCCTGTAATGTGCCCACCATCAAGCCCTAGAGGACAACACACTAACACCTAAATCGAAACAATTTTTTTTTTGAAAGTGCATTAAAAACACTATTACAAATGAACATTAACACAAATCTAACCTAAGTCCTCTAAGGTCTGTGACTATGCTACTTAATTCCCATTAGTGAAATGAGCAAGAACTGGAAGTCATTACATTAATTAATTTCATCTACAATAAGAAGGTACATTAATCATCACATTTACAAGATCAAATAAGATACAACCATAACATATACTCCATGGAGATCGATTGAATGAATTCATTTAATTACATATTCAATAGCATATGTTACGTAGTCCATTACAAAATAGAGTTCAACATCAGTTTAGGGTAAAAGCAAAGGTGTGTCACACTTTATAAAGGAAACAGCCAATGTTGATCCAACTTTTAAACTTGAATCACTAAAAAGTGGCATATATGTTTTGAATTTTGAAATGATGTAAACTAGTAAATTATGTATTTTTAGTGTATTTTATGTTTGTATTTTTTATTTTAAAAAAAAAAAATTTAAAATTAGGTTTTAGTAAATTAACACTATAATTTAGTTGCTGATAAAATGCTAAAAAGTGAAGTTGCATGGGACGCCAAACTTTTTATAGTAAATTTTATTTTTTTCTTTCAATTTTTTTGTGTGTATTTATAACTTGAAATTTTAGTGCATGGATATTTTTTTTCAATTTTGATAAATATATATTTTTAAATAAATATTAAAATGTGTGAATCAAAAACAAGTTTTAATCAGACGTCCAACTTTCATAATAAATATTTATCTAAAATGGAAAAAAATACCATCTTGAAATAGATTCTTTTATCTAGTGCATCATATTTTTTTCAAATTTTTAATAATTTTTAGTATTTTTCCTTGGCATAGTAATCGACGATATTTTGTGTTGATAACCTACTTTAGTAAAAATAAAAATAAAAATAAAAATTAAACTATTAAAATAAATATATTTTTGAAAACTAAACTTATGGATCTACAAAAGGGTATTTTTATATATATTTTTTAAATGTTATTTACATTAGCAAGAGTTATTGAAACTTCAATTTTTTCAAACAATTTTATTTTTTTGGTAAATTGGACTCAAAGTGGTGCTCCATATATTTTTTAGCCAACAATTTTAGCTAAAAAAGTTGTGGAAGTATCTAAATTAGCTAGAATGAATATTACTAGATCATCTATTTGACCAAAATTGATTTTTAGTTAGAAATAATTAAATTCAGTTGTGTTGATAAGTTGGTTGAAAGTGTGACACAACTTTGTACGTTTACCCTTTACATCATTACATTTATGCATCTGAACAACAATATATCCTTGTATACATGTGAGGAGTGTACATCAGAGTATGATACATGATACATCAGATTTCTTATACGATACAAGTACATGAGTAATAATCCACATGAGTGGTACAAATGCATAAGTCTTCAATCCAGGAGAAGTCACCACAATCACAAACATGGAGAGGGAACCCAATGGAGAACAATGCACTTTGCACCCAACCATGTGGAACCCAAAGGTCCACCCCTCCTACTAGGAGATAGCAAAGGGTCCCACCAACATAATCAGGAAAAATAAAATAGACAAAACAAGGCTAACATGACATCAAAGAACAAGTAAACTACAATAAAAAATGGTAGTACAACACTTCCAGAGGCACACAAAATCAATGAGAGACAAGAATCAAGAGGATAGTAGGTTGTCGTAAGAGGAAGTGTCATCACATGGTCCTGACATGGGTTACCCTAGGAGTATATCACCAGTAGCCGACCCCCCATCTATGGTTACCCAGGCAGTCTCCTACTATCTTCCGAACCCATAGGGTGACTCATACAAAACCAATCTTCCTTTCATGAGGACAAGGAAGATGGTCTTGCCAACCAGTCCTTCCCAACTCATCTCAAGCCTGAATGAGCACTTGAGCCATGAGTGAGGTATTCACTTATCTTGATTAGTGTGATTACTACCCAACCCCCTAGTTCATTATAGGTTATCACTTAATTATAGAACTCCCACATGGGTTAATTAGGTGCCACTTTGTGCTCTAGCCCCCATAGAGAGCCACTCCCCTACTAGCAACTAGGCTACTCAAAGAATTCCAAAGAGCAAGGCCAACTTGCACAATTAAAAAATCTCATTAACATAACAACAATGCGAGGAATAACCCTTCCTACACACAAGTTCCAACCACATTGGAGAATATACTGTGCAAGGATAATGATCATCAAATACACATTCAATGCAACCAACCATCACCAAAGTTTAACAAAAGTCCAATCAAGGCAAGAATTCCTCCCTAGCCTTTGGAAGACTCCTAACATTCATTTCACAAGATGACTTAAACATTGGTACAAAACCCACAATTCACTCCTTAATTATCAATCATTCACTTTGCTTCACATGAACAATTCAACAATAACATAATCAATTAAGGATACACCACTTTCAAACCATAAATACCCATCTAAACAAGGATAGTCTAATTCTATACACTAATAATTCATTTATCCTATATTCAATTACATCAATCTATCTTTATCCAATACAAATAATCGAACAACAATACATTTTGAAAGACACTATTTCCAAGTTAACCATTGTACTCAAACACCAATACAAGGTAATTCTAACATTCAACTAATAAATATTTGCAAAGAAATCCACATTCAGTTTATAACAAAAAGAAATTTAATACATTATATTATTCCAACCCTTCAATTATCAAATTGTAGTAATCAATTTAGATTATAAAATTTCCAATACACCTAGCTAAAACAAACAATCAATTTCCATAAAAAATATAATAATATTCCTTTACCATATTGATACTTTATGATTTTCTACAAGTATAAATATATATATGAATATGTTCATAGAATTTATAGGTCGCCATTTAAATTACATTATAACCTATCAAAATATAACATGGCATATACACTTTTATAATTTAATGTTATATATATATATATATATTCAAAGGCCAACCATAAGACAGATCATCAAATTCTACGAACTCGGATTGTCATCATAATAGACTAATCGAATCTCCACACCTATGTAGAACTTCGAAAGCCCTTGAGGAATTAAAAATTCAACAACTAAAGCATATCAAGAATATCACAATGAAGATCATGCTGTAATAAGGGAATACTGTCATTATATCAAAACAACAATTATTTCATATAGTTTATATTTCACAATTCATCATACGTAGTAAGAGTACCGATATTGAAGTATGTCCATCGAATCTAAATCCACTATTCCTATCTAATCTCGGCTTACTAAAGACCCATACAGATGCATGGGAGGATTGATAACAAGTGGTATTCAAGGGGCACACAATGCTAAGAGTTTGCAATCAACTGTTATTGAGCAAACACATTTCCAAAAGGAGCTGAATCACTAATTTCAGGAAACTAATTTTGGTGAATGAGATAAATGCATAAAACTTGCAAATGAACTTACACTCTATCTGGTGTCTACTCCTAATATTTAACTTATTCATTGAATCTAGAGTTTATTCAAACTCAAGTTTAAACTGTCACATTTAACTAGAGAATAAACTTGTAAAGATTAAGAAGTAAGTGATCAGGGATATCGACCCAATATTAACTTGTATTGTTTGTTTCATGGAGCAGCAGTGGTTATGGTTAAACAAGTACATCAATGGTTAGAAGGAACAAATCTAGAGGTATGCATGCCTACGAACAAGGTTTTACATACTACCATTAAATATGGTATGAGTAAATTTTGACAATGGCAAAGATTTGAAAGGCAACTGTGACACCCATCATTGACTGTGTGTCCAATGTGCTTGAAAATAGCTCGCATATCGAATCCTAGGATAGCCAATAGACTGATTTGTATTTTTCTTTCTTTGTAGCTAAGGATAATGAATCGATCTTTGTGCTTCTCCAAAAAGAACTTGAATACATGCCCAAACAAGGCTATCTAGAGTGGTTCAGGAATCTAACCCTTGACCTCAACGCTCATAGGGAGGCTACCAATTGGATTCTCATGGTGTTTAGTTTAGATTGGAAGTCATTTAGGTGGACTATTTTTATCTTGTTTTAAGATTTACATACTAGCTTATCACTATAGAGGTCTATATTGTTAAGCCAAAATGGTCTATATATTGACGTTATATTTGGCCTCTATATGGTCTGTATATTGACATTACATTTGGCCTCAATAAGGAGAGAGTTATAAACTACCACCGAACTTCCTGAGAGATCAAGGCGAATGTGAGGTGACTTGTATCGATCATTTAAAATTTACTATGGTCTCATGATTACTATGAAAGAGTTTTAAGTTACAACAACATTCCTCAAAGAATAGATTTGATGAAAAGATTGACTACATATGTTAATAAAAATAGATAAAAATAATGCATAGTGCTCACTATCATAAGTTGAATGGCAAGAAACAGGGTGGTGGGGGTCTGTATTATGTATAATAAGCTTAAACTATCAAGATTTTTAATTGTTCAGGGAGGCAGAGGCTGCGGATAGCAAAATTCCACCATACATGATTGCATAAAATCTTAGGTACAATAACCCCAATTTGAGTCAAGACTAAGATAACATAAATACAACAATCAAATTTTGGGAAAGAATGCAGAGCAATAAAAAAAAACAATAGGACACTACAAAAGAAAAGAATCCCCAAGGTTGCAAGAAACACATGAAATAACCACAACTTTAATTCAACATATATCTTGTTTTAGACAACACAAACTTACAATATTCTTTTCTAATTCAACATTAAAATGGAAGAGTAATAATGGAACCTGGCTTACAAGCTTGTGAGAGCTAAAGTTTTGATGCAAAGACCTTCCAATTTCTGCTCTTTGCTCCTTCTAAGATTCCTCTACTCTCCAAAACCCCCAATTTCCAACCTCCCAAAAGAAAAAAACCCCCCAAGAAAGCTTTCAAGAACCAAAGAAACAACTCCAAAAACCAAAAACTCTCAGAAATAGAATTATAAAATTAGTTTTTCCCCAAAAGAAAAAAATCCAAAAGCCCCTCTATAAGTTAACTCCCACTACTTTAATTATTTCCCCCTCCATAACTACCTTCCACTTCAATAAATAAATAAATTTCTTTTCTTTTATCTTCCCCAGTATTCACAACTTCTTCAACTTGTAATTATTTTTTAATTTTTAAATCATATCTTAAGATTTACACACCAATGAATTGAACAATTAAATATTAATTTAATTCTTCAATTCCAACTTTGTTAGTATATTATCATAATTTAATATATTTATATAAATATTTTATTTTTAACCATTAATTCCAATTTATTTAAATCAAATAAATACTTTATTTAATTGATACTTCAATCCTATTCAGGCTTTTATTTAATTATTCCAAGGCCTTTAATCTAATACTTTCTATGTTAACGAAATAATCAAACAAAGGCACAATCATGAACATTACTCAAAGAACATACTATCAAGCAATACTAGACCATACAACGAAATGGAAGACAAAACGACAACATTGACAACACCACTTGAATTGACCTTACGGATAAGGTATGACACATAGATACTCATCATCTATGAGAATGATGGCTCAACATGGGGGACTAGATGCTACCTCTGAATCAACAACCTCCATTGGGATTAAGGCACACTTAAACCTGGAAATTTAAGTGGAGTCGATGCCTGGTACCTACAACCTGTAGCAAATCACATAGTCGAACATGTGAATAGGGAAAATAGTCAATCACATCATGAAGGGAAAATCGTTGTGTTGTAGGGCACTCACAAGTGAGTGATGCGACCCTATTCCCCTTCACCAATACATCAACATGCACAATAAACCAATACCAAATCATGATAGAATATACATCCAATAAACACATAATATTCATATCGATGATAACTCACGTAAGAAATTAAACTGATCTACTAAGCATGGTATCATCATAACATTAGATATAAAAGTGACATCATAAAAAAGCATCAAATTTTCATAATATCCAAGTATCAACAAACAAGTATCAAATGTCCAAATACAATCCAAGTAACTATCAGAAGTAGAAAGAAAATTCAGGGGCACTACATCCTCCCCCTAGGACTAGGCTTACTCCTGGAGGCCTGCAAACAAAAATGGGTAACACTCATGCATCTGGGATACATCCTCCCAAGGGATAGAAGAATCAACACTAGGATCCCATTGAATCCGCACTTGGACCAAGACTCACCCCCCGATGGTCAACTCTCGATGCTATAGGACGTGCACAGTTTCTAAAGAATGATGCATGTCCTCTACTAGAAGTATCTCCAACTGAACCATAGTGCCCAACGTTGTGGTTATCCATTGTTGCAAACACCCTATGTGATCTGTCTACATCTCTAACTATCAGCTCTGAAGCAGTTGGTCTCTAACTAAAACCAGAAGTGCCCTTCTAAGGACATTGTCTAGCAATGTGACCCTGCTGACCAAAATAGAAACATCCTGTGCCTCTACCAAATCCCCAACCACTTGAGGGGGAATTGGACTATGGAAAATTTCCTCCACTAACCGCAAACTTAGAGCTTTGTGTTGGTTGGTTAAAACGATCATGCTTGTTTTGTTGCCAACTCCAATCTTTCTTTTTGTGAAACCAACTACCACCATGATGAGACTGAGAATTCTTATGTTTTGCATGAGAGTGTTGTTGTTGCTCACCCTTAGCAGGTGCTTGATGGCCCTTAGAGGAATTCGTAGCTTGATATGTACCACCCTAAGATTTGACACTAGTTGGAGGTGCACTACCGATCTGTACACCTATCTATCCACCTAAAGCCATAGCCAAATTCTCCTCTACTATCTACACCTTTTCCATAGCCACCTCTATGGTTTTCATCTCAAACACTCGATCAACTAGCAATCCCATCAAACATTGGAGGATGTGCTCACAAAAGGTCCCTCATATGACTAGCTAATATAGCATCCTGCTCAACTACAATCTCTCTCCTCCTGGGAGACCTCTCCCTCTCTCTAATCACCAACTATTCACCCTCCTGTCTTAGACCAAGTCGGGAAAGAACCTCCTCAAGTAAGTGATGCAACTATGTGCCCTCCAACCTTCGCTGATCCATATTCTTTCATCCACCTCCCTGATTTTTCTGGGAACCCTATTGTTCCTCATGATCAGGAACTCTAGGGAGGGGAGTCCTGGTGATTGGCCCCATGGCCACCACCACAACCTCTACCATGCCATCGACATCGACCCCAACCTCTAGGCATTATCCTACATAGACACCACCAAGGAAAATTTTAGGGCATTAGACGAGGTCAACAAGGGAAAACATAAACTTCAACATCTATGCAACTAAGAAATATTAATGGGCTCTTTTATATACCTAGAGCACCCAGTGTTTGAAATTGGCTCTTATACCATATGTAACACACCCACATCAGATCCCTAAAGGACAACACACATACACCTAAAATGAAACAATTTTTTTTTTGAAAGTACATTAAACACCCTATTGCAAATGAACATTAACACAAATCTAACCTAAGTCCTGTAAGGTTCGTGACTACACCACTTAATTCCCATTAGTGAAATGAGCAAGAACTGAAAGTCACTACATTAATTAGATTCCATCTACAATAAGAAAGTACATTAACCATCACATTTACAAGATCAAATAAGATACAACCATAACATATAATCCATGGAGATCAATTGAATCAATTAATTTAATTATATATACAATAACATTTGTTATGTAGTCCATTACAAAATAGAGTTCAACATCATTTACATCATTAGATTTATGCATCTGAACAACAATATATCCTCGTATACATGTGAGGAGTGTACATAAAAGTATGATACGTGATACATCAGATTTATGATACAATACAAGTACATGAGTAACAATCCACATGAGCAGTAAAAATGGAGAAGTCTTCAATCCAGGAGAAGTCACCACAAACACAAGCATGGAGAGGGAACCCAAAGGAGAACAATGGACTTTCCACCCAACCACGTGGAACCCAAAGGTCCACCCCCCATGCTAGGAGATAGCAAAGGGTCCCACCAACATAATTAGGAAAAAGACAATAGACAAAACAAGGCTAACATGACATCAAAGTACAACAACAAATGATAGTACAACACTTCCAGTGGCAAACAACATCAAAGAGAGATAAGAATTAAGAGGATAATAGGTTGTCATAGGAGGGAGTTTCATCACATGGTCCTAACATGGGTTACCCTAGTAGTTTATCACTAGTCGTTGGACCCCCATCTATGGTTACCCAAGAAATCTCCTACTAGCCACCGGCCCCATAGGGTGACTCATGCGGAACCAATCTTCCTTTCATGAGGAAAAGGAAGATGGTCTTGCCAACCATGCCTTACCAACTCATCTCAAGCCTAAACGAGCACTTGAGCCATGAGTGAGGTATTCACTTATCTTGATTAGTGTGATTACTACCCAACATCCTAGTTCATTTTAGATTATCACTTAATTACAAAACTCCCACATGGGTTACCCATGTGCCACTTTATGTGCCTAACCCCATAGAGAGCCACTCCCCTACTAGCAACTAGGCTACTCAAAGAAGTCAAAAGAGCAAGGTCAACTTGCACAATTACAAAATATCATTAACATAATAACAAGGGGAGGTATAACCCTTCCCACACACAAGTTCCAACCACAGGAGAATATACTATGCAAGGATAATGATCATCAAATACACATTCAATGCAACCAACCATCACCAAATTTTAACAAAATTCCAATCAAGGCGAGAATTCCTCCCTAGCCTTTGGAAGACTCCTAACATTGATTTCACAAGATGACTAAAACATTGGTACCGAACCCACAATTCACTCCTTAATTATCAATCATTCCCTTTGCTTCACATGAACAATTCAACAATAACATAATCACGGGTTACATAATCAATTTAGGATACAACCCTTTCAACCATAAATACCCATCTAAACAAGGATAGTCTAATTCTATACACTAATAGTTCATTTATCCTATATTCAATTACATTAATCTATCTTTATCCAATACAAATAATTAAACAACAATACATTTTGAAAGACACTATTTCCATTATAACAATTGTACTCAAATGCCAATACAAGGTAATTTTAACTTTCAACTAATAAATATATGCAAAGAACTCCGTATTCATTTTATAACAAAAAGAAATTTAATACATTATATTATTCCAATCCTTCAATTATCAAATTGTAGTAATCAATTTAGATTATAAAACTTCCAATACAACTAGCTAAAAAAAACAATCAATTTCCATAAAAAAGCATAATAATATTCCTTTACAATATTGATGATTTATGATTTTCTATAAATATAAATACATATATATGAATATGTTCATATAATTGAAAAGTCACCGTTTAAATTACAATATAAACTATCGAATTATAACATGGCATATGCACTTTTATAATGTAATGTTATATATATATTCAAAGGCTTGTCATAAGATGAATCATCAAATTCTACAAACTTAGATTGTCATCATAATAGAGACTAATCGAATCTCCACACCTATGCAGAACTTTGAAATCCCTTGAGGAGTTAAACATTCAACGACTAAAGCATATCAAGAATATCACAATGAAGATCATGTTGTAATAAGGGAATCTTGTCATTATATAAAAAGTACAATTATTTCATATAGTTTATATTTCGCAATTTATCATATCCAGTAAGAGTACTGATATTAAAGTATGTCCATCGAATCTAAATCCGCTATTCCTATCTAATCTTTACTTACTACAAACCCATATAGACACGTGGGAGGATTGATAATAGGCGGTATTCAAGGGGCACACAATGCTAAGAGTTTGTAATCGGTTGTTATTGAGAAAACACATTGCCAAAAGGAACTCAATCACTAATTTCAGGAAACTAATTTTGGCGAATGAGATAAATGCATAAAATTTGTAAATGAACTTACACTCTATCTAGTATCTACTCCTAATCTTTAAGTCAATGCATTGAATCTGGAGTTTATTTGAACTCATGTTTAAACCATCGTATTCAATTGGAGAATAAGTAAAGATTAAGAAGTGATCAAGTATATCGACCCAGTATTAACTTGTACTATTTGTTTCATGGAGCGACAATGGTTATGGTTAAATAGGTACATCAATGGTTAGAAGGAACAAATCTAGAGGTATACATGCCTACAACCAAGGTTCGACATACTACCATTAAACACGATATGAGTAAATTTTGACAATGGAAAAGATCTGAGACAAGGTAGCCATGACACCCAGCTTTGACTGTGTGTCCAATGCGCTTGAAAATAGCTCGCATATCAAATCCTTGGACAACTAGGGGGATATTGAACAAAACCATTTGTCTTTGTCTTTTTTTGTAGCTGAGGATGATGAATCACTCTCTATACTACTCCAAAAAGAGCCTAAATACATGCCCAAGAAAGGCTATCTGGAGTGGTTCAGGAATCTAACCCTTGACCTTAACGCTCATAGGGAGGCTGTGAACTAGATTCTCAAGGTGTTTAGTTTAGATTGGAAGTCATTTAGGTGGACTATTTTATCTTGTTTTAAGATTTATATACTAGCTTATCATTGTAGAGGTCTATATTGTGAAGCCAAATTGGTCTGTATATTGATATTATATTTGGCCTCTATATGGTTTGTATATAGACATTACATTTGTCCTCTATAAGGAGAGACTTAGAAAATACCACTGAACTTCTTTAGAAAAAAATGTGAGGTGACTTGTGTCGACTGTTTAAAGTTTGTTATGGTCTCATGATTACTATGAAATAATTTTAATTTACAACAAAATTCCTCAAAGAATAGATTCGATGCAAACATTGACTACAAATGTTAATAAAAACAGATAAAAAGAATACATAGTGCTCACCATGATAAGCTTAATGGCAAGAAACAAGGTGGTGGGGTTCTGTATTATGTATAATAAACTTAAACTATCAAGATTTCAAATTGTATAGGGAGGAAGAGGCCGCGGATACCAAAATTCCACCATACATGATTGCATTAAATCTTAGGTACAATAACCCCAATTTGAGTGAAGACTAAGATAACAAAAATTCAACAATCAAATTTGGTGAAAGAATGCAAAGCAATAAACAGAAACAACAGGACACTGCAAAAGAAAAGAATCCCCAAGGTTGCAAGAAACACATGAAATAACCACAACTCAAATTCAACATATATCTTGTTTTAGAAAACACAAAATTACAATATTCTTTTCTAATTCAACATTAAAATGGAGGAGTAATAATGGAACCTAGCTTACAAGCTTGTTAGAGTTGAATTTTTGATGCATAGACCTTCCAATTTCTAGTCTCTACTCCTTCTGAGATTCCTTTACTCTACAAACCCCCCAATTTCTAGCCTCCCAAAAGAAAACAACCCCAAGAAATCTTTCAAGAACTAGAGAAACAACTCCAAAAACCAGAAACTCCCCAAAACAGAATTGTAAAATTAGTTTTTCCCCCCAAAAAAAATTCAAAAGCCCCTCAAGTTAACTCCCACTACTTTAATTATTACCCCATTTGTAACTGCCTTCCACTTCAACAAATTAATTAATTTCTTTTCTTTATCCTCTCCACTATTCACAACTTCTTCAACTTGTAATTATTTTTTTTAAAATTTTAAAGCATATCTTAAGATTTACACACCAATGAATTGAACAATTAAATATTAATTTATTAATTTAATTGTTCAATTCCAACTTTGTTAGCATATTATCATAATTTAATACATTTATATACATATTTCATTTTTAACCATTAATTCCAATTTATTTAAATCAAATAAATACTTTATTAATAATTTATTTAATTGATACTTCAATCATATACATTCTTTTATTTAATTATTCCAAGGCCTTTAATTCAATACTTTCAATGTTAATGAAATAATCAAACAAATGCACAATCATGAACATTACTTAAAGAACATACTATCAAACAATACCATACCATACATCGAAATGGAAGAAAAAATAACAACATTGGCAACACCACTCGAACTAACCTTACAGATGGGGTGTTGGCCTCCTACAATGATTTAACAACTAAGCCCTTAAAGTTGTGATTTAGAGATTAGACATCTAATTTGAATAACTATCTTAATCATCATGAAGGTGCATTTAACTTGTCAACCCAAGGACATAGACTTGAAATGGGTTAGCACAGTATGTGCACTAAGAATCCAAAGTAGCCATATTCATTCCACAGCTAAGAAAGACATAATGTTGAAAGTAAATTGCTTGGAAATAAATAACATAAGTGTTGAGCATCAACCAATAACTATACTAAGCTAAAATACATGACAGAAATGAAAATCTGAGCACACAGACAGGAAACTACTCTATCTTCTTTGGCTGTAGGAACAAATAGTTGCTAGATTCTTAACTATTTGCATAGAAAAGAAAAAACTAAGCTAAAAGGTAGAATGCTCACCTAGTGGGCCCCCTTGGATGAGTATCCCTTAAGACAAATTTAAACTCAGATGCACAAACTTATAACTTCATTTTATTCATTGGAAAGCATGAGTACAATCAACCAACATAACTAAATTACTAAAAAATTAAGAATGCGAATTTACAACATCGTATTAATCAACCTCCTAAGAAGGAGCATTCAAGTCTTATTTATAGGAGGAAAAGATACTAACTACCTAGCAAGGTTGTCAACTCCAATAGATTAGGAGGATGCCACCTTATAGAAAGCATAGAAAGTGGAAAGGAGGTTATGCATGCATGGAATCTGGTCAATCAAGTTTTCCTTAATGCAAATATAGCATAACAATAGCTCCTATATTGACACAACAACTATTAAGACCATTTACAAGGCAGTTACAATTTTTTATTTAAATTAGGAATCTCCCTCCATTGAGAGTCTCCCCTCCATTGATCTTTGAATGATCACCTTGTTGACCTTTATGGCAAACGACTAGCTAGTAGAATCTTCCTCAATTTTGTAGGCTCTAATTATATCTACATGACAACATTAGTATGTACAACAATTGCATATCTATAACTATCTTAAAGTAACATTCATTAATCCACATGTAAAATTAACATAGATAGTTCATATAACATGTCAATGTCATTTAAAAGTTAAAAAAATAAGCTTATGCCCAATGTCTATGGTTTTGAGGAATTCATATGAAAATGTCAACTTCCAAGTATCAAGGTCTATGACAACTACAAAAAATGGATAGTAAACTCTATCAAAATTGAGCCATAAATTAGACTCATCACTCCCCCCAGCCTAAGGCTTTGTTGGCCCTCCAATAGAGGAAGGGTTGTTCTTTTGCTTAGTTAATACCCTAAAATTTGCAACTACCAGCTGTCCTACATCAGTTCTTGTAGTGTGTAAATTAGGTTCCCAATAGAACCCTTGCTTGCTGTCCAACTTGTTCCATCTTTGCCTCTCTGCAGCTATATCATACTGATAATGCCTAAAATTTGGCACAAGCCATAATAGGATAGGTGGCTAAAAAGTTAATGGAAGCCAAAATTGTACCTTTTTCCTTCCAATCTTTATATATCTATCAACCCTTTTGCATGCTACATCATAGTTTTGTAGAGAGTGAGGCTCAACTTGTTTTAACTCATCAGTCAGACTATTCTACATCTATGATAGATGTCCCCAACTAATTTCATTATGTATCTAGGACATAAATGCCCTTAATTGGACATCCCCAACATACAACAATGGATTCCAATCATGATCTTGGGACACAACATAATTATGCAAATAGAATTCACACAACAAATTCTTTATTTCAGGAGGAGAAATATGATAAGCCTAGAAAAATTCAAGAGGAGTCTTAATGGAAGGATTCAAACCTGAAATAATCTGTGCTAGTTTAAAAGAAATATTCTTCTCCTTCAAATATAGAGGATAGACCCTTGGAGGAGTCCTGTACTCTAATATCTAAGGTACTAAAGCTGCTATATTGTCCACCTTCTCCTTTAAAGCAACAATTTCTATATTTTTGTCTTCAATCTCTTCATCTTTCTTTTTAATCTCCTCTTTCAGCTTGTGTTTCTCCTTTTTCCATTCTTCTTCCCTCCTTTGTATCTCATTCCATAAGTTCATGGCTACCATGTGCATTGAAAAATCAGAGGGCTTATGTATTCCTACCAAAAAATTTCTTGGCATTGATTCTTTCTTTTCATGTGGGCCTAGTTGTAGGGATTCTGATTGTTCAACCAATTTTTACTACAGGGGTGTTGATTGTTCTCCCAGTTCTGGTTGCAGGGGCTCTTGTTCTTGCTCTTGTTGTAGGAACTCTTTCTCTTGCTCTTGCTATAGGAGCTCCCGATTCTCCTTATACCCTTGACTTTCAACCTGTTCTACGATGGAAAAAAACTTTTCCAACCTTATATTTTCGTACTCCTCAAAAATGTCCTTTTCCTCAATGTTCACCTACCCCATTGGAGCTTTTGTTCCCTCCCATGATGTTTCTCTAGTCCTCGGGCTTCCTTGCAGAGACATACTAGCAGCTAGTCTAGATGGTCTTGTTTTCCTAGGAGGGTTCTCATGTTTCTCTTTGGCTGCAAGAAGAACAGTGTCAGTCTTTCATTTCTTAGAGCTTGGAACTTCCTTTTCTGTCATTTTATTTTTAGCTTTTCGCTTTAGCATTTCTACCTCTTTATTTTGTGCCCTAGTTCAAATTAGGATGCCAAGAGGGACATCATCATCAGAATCTAAAGAGGAACTTTCTTTGTCTAAATGTTCTATCTTAGAAGAACTAATCTATAGTTTGTTCAGCTACAGGAGGGTTTACACTAGGGCTTGCACCAGAAGTTGAGGCTCCAAGAGTGGGTTCAACAAAAATCACTCTCCTACTAGCCCTACAAGGTTGAGGCAAAACCCTAGGTCACAAATGCTCTGGTCTAAATTGATCAATATTTAATAATTCTTGCCAAGTCATATTAGACACATCATGCAAAGACTTCTCTACTAATAATTTGATCTAACTATGGTGGGAAACATAATTATCTCTACCTTTTTGGGTCTCAGCCACCATGATTGAAAGAAGGTGATATAACACATTTGGCATGTTCATTCTTCTCCCATGCCTCATATGATTCAGGAGTTTGAAGTGCACATAATGTAGATTTGACTGATGATCTTCATAAGGTACTTCACAATGTAAACAAATACTTGCTTCCATGGCTTAGACAAAGAGGTTCTCTTCACACCTTGCTTGTCCACATTCAATGGAGGGTCACTAGGTTTTGTAAATTCAACACTAGCTAACCTAGAATCTCTAGTAGCAGGGTAATGTTTACCATTTTTAGGAAACCCTATAAATTTTGCAATCCTCTCTTCAGTAACTATTACCTCCAACCCTTTTATTGTGGCCTCTCCTTCAAACAATGTCTGGGAAAATTCCAACACAACGTCTTCATTATAATCATTTAGCTTCAGGAAATAATCTAGCCATCCACAGTTTTTGAACTCAGCTTGGCAAGGTGCATCCTGTAGTAATACATCATGAACTGTGGGCTCATTTCTAATTAACCCACCTCCCATTGTTTAGCTGCCTACAATTAAACAATCACTCTGCAAGGTTTCCCTTCCTGCAATCTTTTTTTGAAAGCCAAATTCCTCCTTCTTGCAATACTACTAAATTCCTAATGCCAATGCCATTTGAATTTTACTTTTTTGGAAACTTAGGATTATGACAGAGGAAATAAAGTTAGTAAAGGAGTAATAAATGAAGGATATGATTAAGAAAAATGGTGGCGGTTGATGTCATCTCACACATGCGAGCCATCACCTCACTCAAAATTCAAATTAGCTCAATTTAAACTTTGCTGACATGGACCAACATAGACTGGCATGTGGACATGGTATTCATACTTCCTCCCCCCAACCTAAATTTGAGCATGTGTCCTCACATGCAAGGTAGTAATGAAAATTTGACAGGGGTAGGGAATAATTACATGCTATGGAGAACATCTATATTAATGTACAATACTTAAACGAATGTACTTAAAAGATAATTAATATGTAACAAATTGATGTGCATGTTCCTGAATTTATGGAGTATCTGTTGCAAAGATTATGGAGGAATTACTGGTCACCTTTTAAGAATATGGAGGAATTTATGGAGTATATGTTGCAAAGAATATGGAGCAATTAATGAAAGTGGAGATGGAATGGAGTGAAGTGGAATGAAGTGAAGTTATGGCGACGTGATGGAAGAGAGAGAAAGGTGGAGATGGATGTGCGGATGGGTGAATGAATGAAGAAGTGGACTCCCACAAAAATCAAAGTCTTAATTATGACAAGTTATGTACCTTGGTTAGCCAGAAGGAGGTACACTAGGTCCATTTCCTTTGGATGCAAGAAGTTTAGGTGTTGCATGTTGAGTGAATTGCTACAAGAATTCCTCCTTGGAAGTTGGATCGTGATACATCTTGAGATGATGACCATTGACAACAGCTTAAATCTGATAGGGTAAGTGGTAGTGAGTTGAACAACACCATTGGGGAAGACTTCAACAACCTCATATGGTCCTAGCCACCACCTCATATGCAATTTTTCTGCATTATATTGATACCTTGAGTCGTAGAGAAGTGCCCAGTCACCTAGTTGGAATTTCTTGTCCTTTATGAATTTTCCATGCAACTTTATTCTCTGAGTCTGCACTACCTCTGTATGATGCAAGGCTTCCTTCCTCATCTCATCCAAGTTATTCAACTCTATAATTCTATCCTTTTGTGTCTTAGAGATATTCATTCCTAAGTCTAGTGTAGTCTAAAGAGTCTTATGCTCAAATTCAATGGGTATCATAGCTATCTTTCCATACAACAACTCAAAAGGAGTGAATCTTGTGGTTGTTTTCTAGGTGGTCTGATAGGCCCAAACAACTTCTGGTAGCCTATTTTCCCAATCCTTTCTATGGATAGCCATTTTTTTGGTCAGAATGGCTTCAATTTCCTTGTTGGTCACCTCAACTTGGCCATTGGCCTGAGGGTGATAAGGAGTAGATTTCTTATGCCTTATGTTATATTCATTGACTAGTGTTGTAACAAGGGTTGAGGAAAATTGATTCCCTTGATCAATCACTATCTCTCTAGGAACCCATACCGTGTGAAAATTTCCTCATAAAGAAATTCTACAACCTTATTATCTCTTGCATGCTTCATGGCCTTAACTTCTACCCACTTGGTTACCTAACCAATGCATACCAAAATATAGGATTTACCATTTGATGGAGGATCGATGGGTCCTACAAAATCCAATCCCCATTTGTCCAATTGAGTGATTACTACATGGGGGTAAAGGGGAATCTCATCAGATTTGGTTGGCCAACCCATCCTCTAGCATCTATCACACTTGTATATTTCTCTGCATCCTTAAGCAATGTGGGCAAGTAATATCCTGTGTTCAAATTCTTCATTACTGTCCTCTTGGCTGCAAAATTCCCTCCATAGGGTTCATTGTGACATGCATGCAAAATATCATGTGTCTGATCTTCCCTCACACATCTCCTCATGACATGGTCTAGTCCAATGTAGAACAACATTCAACAATCCATGAGAAAGAAAAATAATTTTCAATAAGAACTCTTCTCTCTTTTGGAGAGAAATGAGGAGGAACTCTCCCTATGACTAGATAATTAGCTATGTCAGCATACTAGGGTGTATGCACACTGATGGAGAATAAATGCTCATCATGGAAAGAGTCATCAATGACATGGTTTTCCTCTGATGTAGTCAGCCTTGAAAGAAATTCTGCAACAACATTGGCCTTTCCTAGTTTATCAACAATGGTTATGTCAAACTCTTGTACCAACAATAACCATCTTGATAGCCTTCCTGAGATCAAGGACTTATTTATGAGGTACCTAATGGCTGCATGGTCTATGCGCACAAAGATTTGATATCCTCTTATGTAGTTCCTAAATTTGTTAAGGGTATAGATTACTGCCAGCATTTCCTTTTCTGTCATTGTATAATTGAATTCAGCTCCATATAGGTTTTTGTTGACAAAATAAATAACATTCTCAATTGCTCCTTCTTTCTCTCCCAAGACAACTCCTATAGCATAGTCTGATGCATCTGTATGAATGTGGAAAGGAAGCTCCCAATTGGGACCTTTGAGTATAAGAGAATGAGTTAAATCTTCCTTGAGATCAAAGAATGCCTTATTGTAGTCCTTTGTCTAGTGCAATTCAACATCTTTAGTTAGGAGATTGTACAATGGTGCTTCCATTTTACTAAAATATTTGATGAAACGTCTATAGTAGCCTGCATGTCCCAAGAAACTCCTAACATCTTTTTGTTTTGCAGGTGTGGGCAGATTGGTGATCACCTCAATCTTGGCAGGGTCTACTTGAATTCCTTTGTGAGAGATGTAATGGCCAAGGATTACACCTTCCTACATCATCATGAAGCACTTTTCACTATTTAAAGACAAATTATGGTCTTCACATCTCTGTAAGACTCGCCTACAATTTTCCAATGCTTCATTGAAATCAACACCATAGGTAGTAAAATCATCCATATAAATTTCCATGCAATCATGAGAGATAACTAAAAATATGCTAATGACTACCCTCTGAAAAGTTGCATGTGCATTGCATAAGCAAAATGGAAGTATTGAGTAGGCATAAGTCACCCATGGATAGGTAAACGTGGTCTTCTCCTGGTCCTTAGGTGTAATTTGGATCTAGTTATACCCATTGAATCCATCTAGAAAATAAAAGTACTGCTTTCTTGCAAGTGAATGCAAAACTTGGTCTATGAAAGGAAGGGAAAAATGATCCTTTTTGGTGGTAGCATTGAGTTCCCTGTAATCAACACAAACTTGCCACTTCCCTCCCTTTTTGGGCACAATCACCAATGGAGACACCCACTGGCTATCTGAAATGGGGTAGATAAATCGTGCATCCAACACTTTTTGTAGTCCTCCTTTTACAATTTCCCTTAATACAGGGTTAATTCTTCTTTGTGGTTGCCTCATAGGTGTACAATCATCTCTGATGCATATCCTATGAGTGCAAAGCTTAGGATTCAATCCCTTCATATCATGATAGTCCCACACAAATGCATGTTGGTGGGTCCTCAATAAGTTTGTCAATGAAAATTATTTTTCTTCACTCAGGTTGCTGTTAATATTTAGGTATTTTCCTTCTGAACTTTCACTTGTGTAGTCAACTCTACCATGGCTACTTCACTAATTCTTTGTACCTTGAGTTGATGTTGCAGCAATGTGTGTGACATACCTGTTGCTATAGGAAGTTTTGTTGCAGGAAGAGTGGGCAGAAGTGTCTTTGTTGGATCAACAAAACTCGATGCATGAGAGGATGAGTCTTCCTACACCTCACAATGGTTCTAAATTACGTTAGACAATACTTCATCTTCACCCTGAAGCTGCATGAAAGAACTCCTACCTAACATCATAAGCTATGCCACAAAATTTATTTCCTCAGCCTCTTCACCAACATGTGGCCATATGGGGTTATCCATATCATGGGATGGCTAAGCAGGAGGGTAGAGAACAAGATTTTTGGCATTCTTTCCATCATAAATGGTCATGTCTCCTATCCGACATCCAATATAGGCATTTGTTGTTGCTAACCATGGCCTTCCTAGAATAATGGGGCACCCGCCTAGTGTAGCTTTAGGAGAAAGAATCATGAAATATGCTAGATACTCCCAAGAGTCTAGAGTTACCACAGGGTCCTCTACTATCTTGTCGAGGTTTAATAGTGGGCCTAAACAAGCTATAGGATAGTACGAGTAGGTCTCATGCTTGCAACATTTGGTTGTTGTAGGATATCCTTGGTCATTATATTTATTGCTGCTCCCAAATCAGTTAGAGCATTCTTTATTTGAATCTCATTTATGACAACTCCTACCATAGGAATCCTTGGGTCATTGTATTTGGGAACAGTCACTTTCTGAAGCATGATTAATGCGATGGCTGTCCCACCACATGGTGTAGTGGGGTATTTCAGCTGTACCCTGCACGGCTTCTTAAGGGCATGCTTTCTTGATTGCTTTTCCATATAGCCAGGGGCAATGCTTTTATGGCCTAAAACCAGAAGTGCCTTAACATATATGCTTTAGCTGATCTAGAATGTTAAAGGTTGTTTCCTTCTTATCTTCCTTTTGTTTAGCAACTTCCAACCTTTGAGGAAATAGTGGTTCTTGTTCAGCCTGCTGGACTAGGGTTGGTTCAGGGTTTTTAGGTGCACTTGGTTGAATGGAGACATTTAGATGCCCCTCCTCTTCCACAGGAAGCTCAGTAATAATGGGTGTGGAAGGAGTTGGAAAAGTAGTTCTTGAACGCTAGTGGATGTCACTTACACTCACAACATATACATGGAATTGGTTGAATCAGCAGATATCCAGTACACATTGTATTTATTGGTTTATTTTGGGTTAGGTGTGGGATGAGCTAGTAGGTAAAGTAGGTCTAGGTGTTTGAACCCGAGCTAGTGGGAGGAGGAATTATAGCAGGTTGTTGGGGCTAAGAAGGTGGAGCTACTTGAGGAGGAAGTGATTGGTTTGTCTCCTTGTGTGTTGTCCCTCCTCAGCGAGATGTTGTTGCTAGTTTCGTGGAGGGTGGATTTGTAATTCCTTGGCCCATTTGCCAATTCCACGAGGTTGTTGCCTTGGGGTGAGATTTGTTGATTGGTCTAGGTATTTAGAGGGTTATTCGAAGGTTGTGGTGGATATCCTCCATATTTTGATGGATATGGGGGTTTCCATTGGTTACCAAATGCATAAGAATTAAAATAAGGCCCAACAAAAGATAATGGATCTAGTGGAATACCTTATCTTGGATCCCATGGTCTCCTTTGTGCAATGTAGTAGATTTGATCATCATCACCATGGATTGGCTTGAACTTCCGGTGGGGATCACGCTTATTATTGATATTATCTACCTTTTAGTTGTAGTCCTTCTTTTTATGCCTAGCCAGGGGCAATATTCTATAACATTGCCTCTGCCTCTATTGTTTTCCTTCTTTGCTTGAAGTGTATCTAGTTGAGTAGCTAGATTGTTTATGATGTCTTGGCAGAGTTTTCGACTAAAGTGGGCCAATCTCATCCTTGAAACTTCATTGGTAGATGACTTGCACTTAAAGTTGGTAAGCTCTCCCTTTCTTTGAAGCTACCCTAGAATAGTTCTAACATATCTTCTTGATATCCTCCCAAAGGACTTGGGTGATATCTCCTCCCATCAGATCCAAGGAATCAGTGTAGTTGTCATTAATTCCTCTTAGGAAAAGAAACTTTTGTAATTCTTCATTGAGTGTATGGTGAGGAGATTTACTGTGAGCATCTAACATAAACATTGAAGTGTAATCCTCGAGGGATCTCATCTTCCTTTTGTTGCATCCTAAAATGTCATCTCCTCATGTCACTACCCTTCAATATAACTTATGCTTCTCAAGAACTTTTGTCTTCATGTCCTCTGATCTCCATGGTATTTACACCCTAGGCTCTTAAGCCATCTTAATGTAGCTTTACTCAAGGTGATAGAAACAACTTAAACTGTAGGCATGGAGTGGTATAGTCATAACTCCTATAGAGTATATCAAACTCAAACAAGAAAGTATCAGAATCTTCTGTGACAAGTCCATAGAACTTAGGAAGGACTAAAGAAGGGATATTTTTGAGGTTGTCAACTTCATTCTGATGAGAAATGGGGAAAGGAAAAGATGGTTGGTTAGGTCTGTTTCTATTTGCATCACCCATGCCTTCCTGATGGAGTTCCAAAGCAAAGGGATTCTCAATCTGATTTTGGTCTTTAGAGGAAATTTCAGAATTGGTCAAATCAGGAAATGCATCAGCAAAGGGGTGTGGCTCCTCTTCTTCTTCATCTCTTGGAATATTTTGATGCTCAACTACCTGGAATGGATCAGGGTTATTAGGAAGGAATCTACCATGAGAATATCTCCTCCTTCCTCCATGCATATGGTATCAACTTAATATTAGCCAACTCACACAAATAATTGACAAAATAATAGTGGATCATTACTTTTTCCTAAATGAGGAGTATACTAAGAAAAAAGTTTAGAAATACTACAATAGGAAAGAAACTATCAATGACTCCAGAGAACTCCCTAGTTTGACACCATCCTTGGCAATGACGCCAAAAATGTTGGCCTCCTAAAATGATTTAACAACTAAGCCCTTAAAGCTTTTATTCAGAGATTGGACATCTAATCTGAATAGCTATCTTAATCATCATGAAGGTGCATTTAACTTTTCAACCCAAGGACGTATACTTGAAATGGGTTAGCACAGTATGTGCACTAGGAATCCAAAGTAGCCATATTCATTCCACAACTAAGAAATACATAATGTTGAAAGTGAATTGCTTGGAAAGAAATAACATAAGTGTTGAGCATCAACCAATAACTATACTAAGCTGAAATGCATGACAGAAAAGAAAATATAAACACACTGACAAGAAACTACTTTGTCTACTTTGGCTGCAAGAACATACAAAGAATGGAATTCTAGTGGTTGTAGGAACAGATAATTGCTAGATTCTTAACTATTTGCACAAAAAAGTAACAACTAAGCTAAAAAGTGGAATTCTCGCCAAGTGGGTCCCCTTGGATGAGTATCCCTTAAGACAAATTTAAACTCAGATGCACAAACTTATAACTTCATTTTATTGATTGGAAAGCATGAGTACAATCGAGCAACATAACTAAATTATTGAAAAATTAAGAATGCAAATACAACATCAAATCAATCAACCTCCTGAGAAGGAGCATTCAAGTCTTATTTATAGAAGGAAAAACTACTAACTACCTAGCAAGGTTGTCAACTCTAACAGATTAGGAGGATGCCACCTTATGGAAAACATAGAAAGTGGAAAGGAGGTTATGCATGCATGGAATCTGGTCAAGCAAGGTTTCCTTAACATAGATCTAGCATAACAATAGCTCCTATATTCACTCAACAACTATTAAGACCATTTACAAGGCAGTTACAATTTTTTATTTAAACTAGGAATCTCCCTCCATTGAGAGTCTTCCCTCCATTGACCTTTGAATGATCACCTTGTTGACCTTTATGGCAAATGACTAGCTAGAAAAATCTTCCTCAATTTTGTAGGCTCTAATTATATCTGCATGACAACATTAGTACACACAACAATTGCATATCTATAACTATCTTAGAGTAACATTCATTAATCCACATGTAAAATTAACATAGATAGTTCATATAGCATGTCAATGTCATTTAAAAGTTACTAAAATAAGCTTATGCCCAATCTCTATGGTTTTGAGGAACTAACATGAAAATATCAACATCCAAGTATCAAGGTCTATGACAACTACAACAAATGGATAATAAACTCTATCAAAATTGAGCCATAAATTTGGACTCATCACGAGGTGTGGCACAAGGATACTCATCCTCTATGAGGATGATGGCTCAACGTGGGGGACCCAATGCTACCTCTGAATCAACAACCTCCATTGGGATTAAGGAATGCTCAAACCTGGCAATTTAGGTGGAGCTGATACCTGATACCTGTAGCCTGCAACAAATCACACAGTTGAACATGTGCATAGGGAAAATAGTCAATCACACTATGAAGGGAAAATAGTAGCGTCATAGGGCACTCGCAAGCGAGTGATGAGACCCTATTCCCCTTCACCAATACATCGACACACAATAAACCAATACCAAATCATGATAGAATATACATCCAATAAACACATAATACTCATATCAATGATAACTCACATAAGCAATTAAACTGATCTACTAAGGATGGTATCATCATAACATCAAATATAAAAGTGTCATCATAAGGGAGCATCAAAGTGTCATAATATCCAAGTATCAAATGTCTTTGAAATACAATCCAAGTAACTATCAAAAGTAGAAAGAAAACTGAGGGGCACTACATTTCCATCATTGTTGATATGCAAAGTTGTGGTTGGAGATGAGTCCAACATTGTTTGATGTGGGGCAACAATTCTTGTCTACAATATGTCCTCCACAGTTTGTGCATGATTGTAGCTCCTCCAAACTTGTTGGAAATGATTTGTGCACAATCTCTTTATTTGTATTTGTATTTACATTTGCATTTTGAAGGAGGATCTTATTTCGAGCGAAGACATGGAAGAGGAATATGATGTTGAGTAGAATAAGCAACGTTCCCATCTTAGTAAGCATTGATCTCGCCATCATATTTTCTTGCCCAGAGTGTTGATTTGTTTTGAGAAGGTGGTGAAACCTCTTTGGCCTTCAACTGAATAAAAAGTTGTAGATGGGAATTAGGGTTTGGGCTTATTCAATGGGTATCAAGAGGAGGGAAGATGGAGATCATTTATAGAGAATAATGAGAATAAACATGTAAATAGAGATTCATGTTAAACAATGTGGAAGAGATATAATAGTGTGAGCGAGTCTTGTCTTGATGTTGAATAGCATTGTTGGAATTTCATGTATTTGATTGATTCAAAATTAATATCATATGTCAAGTGGTTGGATCATTTAGTTTTTTGTAAGAAAAGCTTTAGTTTTCTTAGTTGGATAGAATCATTTGTTTTAGAGGTGGTATATAGCAGGCAAGTGTGAGAAGGATGTGGCTTAAAGATAATCATAGTCAAATTTTGTGGATTGTATAACAAATTCTTTGTAGAGTAATAATTCCCTTAATTTTATGTGACCCATTCAAAAATTAATCTAAGTCAAATATTCAAACATTTGACCCGCATTCAATTCTTATTGCCTCTAAAATAGTCTTCATTAATTCTCCCAACAAAAATAATATAATATTTTTCTTTCAATAATGATGCATAGTTTTAGATTGGTCTCATTAAAAAACAATAAAAAATTTAATAAACATTTAAGTCCACTAACAAGATACTATAAATCTCAATCTTGGCAATAAAAGACTCAGTCTTAACTAATTTAAAAGGTAATTTCCCTTGCATTCTTTAGAATGTATTCCTATAGAAATGATAGGTTACTATTAAAATGAAAAGGCTGAACATCTCTGTAGCTAACACTTGTTTTGAACTTGGGTTTGGAACGATATGGTGGATGGGATGTAGACTGAAATGAACATTGTTTGGTGGCAGGCGTGTGTGGTAAACTGCGAATGTATTAAAAAAAATGTAAAATATTGAAAAAAATTTAAAAAATTATTATAAACAATTAATATTTAATAAAATAAGTTTTTAAAAGTTGTCAAATCTTAAATATTTTAATATCTTTCATATTTTATGCCCTCCAAAAGTATAATAATATTAAAATAATGTAAGAAAAGCATATAGATACAATTTTTTCTAATCTCATGATTGTATCTTAATAAAAAACATAAACATGTAAAAAAATATAATTTACAAGAATATAAGTAAAGACACTCAACAAGCTAATAGATACCAACCAATGATTAACTATGGATCTCTCACTTTAAGAATTAATTTGATATAACCTTGATTGATTGTATTCTCAAAAGAATAACCCTTAATCAATTCTTTGTAAATATGAGAAAAATTTAAGCATATTAAGTGTTTCATGTGTCTTTGTACAAATGATAGGAAATGATTTCAATACCATTAGATTTTTCATTATTTATATCAAAGTGTTCTTCATGAAGCTTATCCATATATGGATATAACAACATAAACTCTAGTTGAAGGGATTGAATTACAAGGAACCACATATATTCATTCTTGCAAAGATTACTCTTAACAAACACTCTTGGGTTTTGAAGAGTTTATTATGGTTCAAAAATCATTATAGATTTAGGTGGAGATGTAACATGATTATGACCATGTATTAATTGTCTTAATTTGTTTTGTAGGATACTCATTTAAATAATATATTGGAAACAAATCCTTAGAGAAATATTGTCTATTTTAGAACTAATGCTACAAAGATCATATATGGGTACATTTCAAAACATGCATCATTGTAATATTGAGCTTGTACTCGAGATCATAAACTCAAACCTACACATTGAACATACTAGATTGTTGAAAATGGAAAATATACAAAGGGCTTATTTTTTAGTTCTAAAAATATTCATTTTTTTACCATATTGTCTAAAAATGAGACCATATGTGTAAGATTCTCATTCAACTAGTAAAACAATGGTATTTACCATTCCATTCAATCTAATTCTTTGCATATTAGATCTATATTTGTGTCTTCCCTATTTCCATCTATGAATTGTTTTCCCTTATTGCATATGTTTTTCTTCCAACTCCTCTATTCCCATCTTCCTTTCAAAATTTTGATCATTCCCTTACTAGCATACCTATTGCTCAACACTCAATGCACCATCCTATAGATTGAGCCTTGTAATATGGTTTACCCCTTGATCCCCAATACTTTTTCCCATCCTAACTTTCTAACACATATCATATTGTTTGTGGTGCCATTGTTTTCAAAGTGGATTTTTTCTTGCCCATGATCATTATCAAGTTCAAATTTGAAGTTGTGCGTGTGCATGGTGGTTGACCTATTCTATTTTTGAAATATATAAAAAGTGAATGCTTTCATTTAGGATCATCATCTACACCTAAAAAAATTCTTTTAGAATCTATTTTGAGTACTTATGTTCAAGAATAGAAATCCTAAGATGAAAACCATAGTGATTTCTAAAGGCAATCTCGTATAGAGTTTACATTTGAGATTTATTGGATGTGGACTATAGTTGCATTGTATTGATATATTTTTCAATTATTGTTGGTATAAATTACTATTATTGAAGAGTCATTTGAATGTAATGCAATCATTATGGTAATAAGAAAGAGAGAAGGAATTATATATGTGTTTTTTGTTCATTATAATAAGAATATCAAGTGTTATGTTGTCCTTATTGACTAGAATGTAATAAAATTGTTGATGCATGAATTGTAATTTAAATCTAAGTTGTATAAGATTTATATTATAAATATTAGTGCCCGAACTGTTTTTGTTTAAATAATAATATTCGATTACATTATACAAGTTGGAATCTAGGATGCAAATATCTTGTATGTATGATTTATCTAATGCCTGTAACATCCCTTCCTCTCTTAAGATATCTATAAGATCATATAGGAAAATATAAACCATGTTAATATTAAGTTATTACCGAGGAAACTCCATAAACATCTCTTTTATAACCCCTTTGTGAATGATGGGTTCAATCAAAGGTGAACCTATAATAAAGACTAATATTGATCATTCCAAATTTATATTTTTCCATGCTTAGCACTTCCTTTTTTTTTAGGTCAAGGAAAACTTTGAAATTCATTATTGGTAATTGTAGCACTAATTGAATCATATGAGTCATCTATTTTTTTGTGGTGTATTTATCATTTGATTCTTATGCACATACCATATTAACTAGATCTAGCCATCTCCTCTAGTTGATCCTAATTTTGGGGTGTGACACTAGATTCATATTTTAGTCCTTGCATGAAGTCCCGTGATAATGAAATCAATTAGAAATGACAACTAATGTTTGTAGTTTTCATCCAAAAATATGTGTGGAATGAATGAATTGTCCATCTTAGCATGAATGAAGAAGAGATCTTGTTTACAACCTTTATATTATAATGTGTGACTGTTATTCAATTATTTCAATTGTCACTTCCCTAACACAATGATCTATTGTCCACTATGAATTTAATTTTTTAATTAATGATTTTCTTATTTTTTATATCATTTATCATGAGCATGGAATCACCCTATATGATAATATCTCAATTTTTACATAAACCAACATTACTATTTCCATTCTAATACCCTATAACATAACTTGCTTCTAAAATATTCAAATTTCCTCAATCACATCGTTAAAATTCAACTTGAGCTTCTTGTTTGGAGGTGGGATCCATTTAATATTGACATAATGTTTAAGTTGTCTTAAACGACAATTCCTTTGAATGATGTAGTGTTTTGATTAAAAAATAATCACCTATAAATATAAAATATAAATTAAAATATAAGAAAGCTAAATTCATCACAAATTCAGAACTATAATTACAATGAGTTCAATGGAAATAATTACAATATATAAAAAAATTAAGTTGAAAGCTAAATTCATGACCCATTATAACTGGATCTGAAAATCTATCTTATGAAAGACATGCAATTATAAAATAGGTAGATTTCATCCATACAAACACTCAAAATCAA
>VDFB02063034.1:0-26629 GCA_007258455.2 Sequoia sempervirens
ACGATTTGAAAAAAAATATTATTTAATTTTAGTTGAATTTAAAATAAAAAAAATTAGAAAAAACAATTAAATAATACGATTGGTATTTTTCCTGAAAATTGTATTGAAAAATCATATTTAAAAAAAATGATATCAAAAAGTTTTTTTAATAAAAATCTGCAGAGGTACATCGTACCCTACCTATCGCAGATTTGAGTACAGAGAGTACTCTATACTGTAGGCATGATACATTGTACCATGGACCCCACCTAACCGACAACCACTAAGCAAAAGTCAGCGGGTTCCTTCAAAATTTTGGCATCATTTTTTACAGCAGCAACTTCAATTGAAAAACCCTGGACACTTTAAATAAGTCGATGGCGTTTCAAAACTTCAGGAGAATTTGGGTACAAACCAACGGCATAAAGATTCTACCGAGATTCCCTCAAGATTCTGGAAAAACTGAGCATATTTCAACGGCATCACCCAAAGACCGACAACTTCAACGATGTCCATATAGGCGTCAATTTTAAGCTCGAGATAGGCAAATATTCCAACAAGCCGAGAATATTCCATTTTGATGGGGTTTTAGCCGTCAAATTTAATCAGGCGACTTGCTGACGTCATCCTTGCATCAACATTTTCAAAAAAAATTGTCCACCTCTCCATTGGTAGTTTTCATTTTGCAGTCTAACTTCAAAGCCTCATAACTTGCTCATTTTGACTCTTTTTTCAAGCAATTTTTTTTATTTGGGGCAGAATTTTGCACTCTTCACAGTGGTGCAATCGGTTTTTGGTTTTGGTGTATGGTTTTTCTAGAAATTTCAAATTCTCACAAGTGTTGTTGCTTCATCCTCATTTTGGGAACTTCGGGAGCTCATATCTTGCTCCTACAGTAACATTTTGGGTGAAATTTGTTTTGAAAGTGTATATTTTTTTCATGTAATTTCTAGTGGTGTAATCAGTTTGATCTCATCTGTTGTAAAAGTTTTACTTTGATCCCATGGCCTATTTTTGGCATTTGCATGTACCAAGATCAAGACCACTTTGCTATTTTTGGCAAGTGGCAACTATAAACACACTAAGTATAAAGTGACACAAATCAGATATTACTTGGGGGGTTTCATGATTAGTAATTTGGAAGGTTAATCTTTTGCCTTTGTTGGCTTATGTTTCTTGATTGGTCTATTGTGTGACTAAATTGAGGAGTTTACTATGGGCATCAAAAAGCATCTTGCTATAATAAGGTTAAATCGATGGAACTTTAAGTCTTGGCGAGATGGAATCCTAACACATTGTAGGTGGATTAATCTTTTGTCATATCTCTATGGACTAGTTCCTAAACCTTCTTCAAAATGGAAGAGAATTGTGTGGGACATAAATAAAGAACATATCCTGGGAGTAATTGGTTGTAGTTGTTATATTGATACACAAATGGCCACTGATGGAATTGATACCCCTCATGGCCTTATGACCAAACTTTGGGAGATGTATGGAGACTTGAATGAACCTCCATTCCTAGAGGATCTTGTTGCAGATTGTCTTGTTCCAATTGCAAAGTTTTGACCTATTGATGATAAAACAACTGAAACACTTGTTGATTGGGAAATGTATGGTATTTTTTATGACACAGACCCTTCTCCTTCTCCTCCTATAGAGACATCTATTGAGACTTCAATTTCTATGGCTCTGAATCCAAATTTAGAGGGTTCATCTTCTTCATCTTTGAGTCAAAATCTTGAGGTTGACGACTCTTGTAATCCAACATTGGCAGAATCATCTACTATTGTACCTGAGAATGCTTGTGATTCCATTGTTTTGGTTCCTTGTGATTCAATGCAACAAGACATTCATTTTCTTCCAAATATGGCTACTTGTGATGACTTCTTGACTATTATTTCAAACTTGTTCGTGGAGTCTCATATTGCAGATTTGGGGGACACCATTGATGACATTCATCTTCTCTTTGATGGAGAAGATCCTTCTTCAGTTGTTGTGAGGGAACACCTTGACCCTCTTGTTCAATCTCTACATGATCATTCTTTGTAGTTTGACGTGACTATGGATACTTTTGGACAACATTTGGAGGCATCTTTATCTTCAGAGGGGATATCTTTCTCTTTGGATCATGTTCTACATTCATCTCTATTAGATTCTGGATTGTCCTCTTCAGTAGTGTGGCCTAGAACACCTATTCAGAGTGTGCCATCTTTCGCATCGACATGGAGACACTTGAGAATACTTTAGAGACATCATCACATACCATTCATCTTCCTACTATCATGTATACATCCATGGTTTTGTTTCTTCCTAAGGGGAGGAACATTGTTCGACAAGATTGGATCATCTTCAACATTCAATGTCAAGCTTCTACCATCATTACAAGAGACTCAACATTGATGGGGGGCTACCTTGTCTCTCTTCTACTTCTCCCTTATGGGGGGTCCTTTTCCTCACATGGGGTTTTGGCCTTCTCATGCATCATTGAGATCAATTCTATTTTGTATTTCATCTCCCTTTTGGGGATGAGTTTTGTCCCACTGGGTTTTCTCCTTTTCTCTGTTTGTGAGAGATTTTTTTGCCATGAGTACCTAACATGGCCTAGTAGTCGGAACCCATCCTTGCATCTTTGTGTCATTTACATAATAATCTTCTACTCCCTAAGTTGCACTTAAGGGGGGGTGTTGGTCTAAATAAAGTCTTGTACCTAGTTAATTCATTACTAGGGGACTTATTTACATGTTTTTTAAGTTTACTTAAGTCCCAGGAAGGAATCTTTGTAGAAGGTAATAGTTGTCATTAGTTGTTATCTTATCTTTTGACTTGTAACACATGTGAACCTAGGTAAGTGTGATTAGTTGTCTCATATCATATGATTAAGACACTTGTCATAATCCTATGACATCTTGTATCTCACCTTGGCTATATAACCAAGGGGTTTCTACTACACACATCACAATCATATCAATTGAATCATATTTGATAAGAATATAGTTTATTATTGTCACATTCCATTCTCTCTCTCTGTGCTTTCCATTTGGTCTCAAGATCTTGGCAGCCATAGCCAATTCTAACATATTTTTCTTGTGTTTCCAACCTAAAGGGTTGGACTAACATTTCAATTTCCAAAGAAATGTTTTTGCAAATTGTAAAAAAAATGACTCAATCTCGAGCGTGCTCCCCATTAGGTTTGCATGTGTTTCAATGTCAACTCAAAAAATAACCTAGTAATGTGAGCTCTTTTTTAGCTTACTAATCATGTAATTTTAGCACGTTTTGAATATTTTAAGGTTTTGATCATTAATTTCTTTTGCTAATGTCTCCCTTTTTGTAGAAACCTATGTAAGGTATTTTTGGTCTCATTTATTACCCGTTTATCAAAATTTGAAACAAATTACATTTTTACAAACTAGACCCTATTTTTTGCACATTAAAAGAAAATGATTTAAAATTAGTTTCCAAAAAAATTAGGAGGAACCAAGCTCAATTTTTTTACAATATTTGTCCAGTTTGAAAAGTGGTAAGAAGTCACATATTCATTTAAAAAAAAAAGCAAAAAAATCAGGCACAAACTACATGGTATTAGCTAATTTCTCACCAAAGCGATTTTTTAAATACTAAAAAATGTTGTTACATTTTAGGGGGAGCACACCAAATGTTATGTTATGTTATGTTTTTTTGATAGAAACAAGAGTACTTTGCCTACTCCCCCTTTTTCAACCCCTTAATCTCCACCATTTAAAAAAAATAGTTTAGAAAGTAGATTTGAAGCTCTACGACTCTTGTTCTTGTTGTGTCTTCAAATTTTGAGTGTAACTATCTTCAATTTCTCATCCGAGATCAGTCTTTCGTGATTTCAAAAAAAGTGACCACTTAAGACCCCTTTTTGGTATCCCATCTCATTGCACATACCCAAAATATATAAATATAAATAAATTAAGAGAACAATTTAGTGGTTATTACTTTTGTTTTTAAAAGTTCAATGATAATTAAACTAAAAGTACTCTCAAGTTAAGATGGGAAGTTGCATGAAAACAAGAGTTGGACAATAGTTAGTCATAGTTAATAAAGGTGTTTGCATTAGAAATACTTTATTTTATTCTAACAATTAATGAGTTTAAGAGAAAATGGCTCCTTTGTAATAGTTTATTACTATAATTATCTTGAGTCAATATGAAGAAAATAATTTTATTAACTTAGAAATATTTAATCTTTAAACTAATCAATAGGCTTAGATGGTGGAGATAACTCCTCTTTTTGAAATACATTTTAATTAATTTATTAAAAAAGAAAAAAGAATAGAAAACAAAACTATAAATAAAGAAGCGAGTATAAGAAAATGGTTAGAAAATAACAAGATCATAGGACAAGGTCAAGCTTCTACAAGAGGGTATTTTTGTTTTCCAAGTAGATGGATTTTTTAATTTAAAATAGAATTTGATATCTTAAACTCAAATCCAAGTTCTATTGTTATCGAATTTTGTATAAAATTCTTCTATTCTAGATCTTAAATTGTATATATAAGAAATTTTGTTATTTCTTTTAAAATAGATAATGACTTTTAGTTTAATATCAATATTTTCAAATTAAAAATAAATATTTTGAACAAAACAAAAAATCAAGCTAACTAATACAAATATGGGATAAAAATCATAATTTCTAAATGAATATCTCAAATAATTATATATTTAAAATTTTGAGTGAATTATACATTTATCTTTGAAATTTATTTATATTTTGTAAATTAGTATATATGAAATAATTTTAATAGATTTTTTTTTTGTATTAGATATAGTATGAACAACAGAGAATACAACATGTTTTGTAGCAGAGTTACTTCATGTATCTACCCCTTTACAAAAAATTATACAGATCATTTTCCCCCCTATTACATGGCTTAATCTTTATATATACATTATATCAGTGCTTTACATTGTAACATTACATTTTTTCCTTCTAGCAGTGCATATATAGCATGGTTGGTTCTCACATATAGTTGAGTAAGGCACACCATTACTCACTGTTACCACAAAATACAAAAGACTATTGTTGCATGTTACTGGTAAGTGAAATATTACTATTTGTTACCAAAAAGAACGGTAGTTGATAGATCTCATGGATTTGTATCCACCTTGTGATCTAGGTTCTTCAATCTCATTAAGGATTTTCTTGCTTCTATTTCTTCTTTAGTAAAGTCTTTAGTGCTAAGTAAGGCTGGAGAATCTTCATTCTAAACATCTTTGGCCACCCTCTCATTGAATTCTTTTTGGAAAACCTTCAATGCTTTGAGGAATACTTTTGTGCTAGGTTGTCCCACTTGCCAGCTATGCCCAAATCTAACTTCTTTTATATTGATTTGTAGTGTACCTTCCTCCAAAAGTTTAGGGAACTTAAATTTGGAAACCTTCACTATCATTTTGACCTACAAAGCAATGTTAAACAGTGTGAGCCTCTTTGTAGACTCAGTAAATGCCCTCTTTGCCCCACTAAATTTTTCATCATTCCTCGATTTCCAAATACTCCAAAGAATTTTAGTAGAAACACAATTCCAAAATAGTATTAGATCTTTCCCAAGTTTATTGTTTTTAAATGAAAGAATTCTATCAAGTTTTGGTTTATTATTGTCACCCCAGATTTCTTGATTTTGGCAAAAAGGGGTTCCATATCTCCTTTACATATATACAATAAAAATAAAGTGAGTTATTGTTTCAGGCACCCTACATAGGTTGCATATTTCAATGTCTTTAGTGCTTATCTTATAAGGAAGCCCCTGAAAGATTAAGAGCCATCTAAAGCATGCCTTCTTTGGCTCAATTTTAGTTGACCAGTTATTCCTAAAAAAAAATTCCCATTCATTTTTGCTCAACCTAGTGTTCCAAACACTATTTAGGTGGTTAAAGATTTCATGTTGATTAGTGAGGGTGGTGTATATTAACTTGGCATTGATTTTGGTGAGTTTGGTTTCCCCACTCCACTTAAATTCTCTATACTATTCTACATTATGCTTGCATTTAACTGGGGTGGTTATCTCTTTGCATGCTTCTTTTAGAATTGAGTAGGTTCTCCAGTTGGTCACATGAAAGTTATATTTTGTACTTTGTTGTTTCCAATCTTTTAAAAATCCCTCAAAGATATTAGAAAAGAACTTTATGCCTTTATTGGCCCATTTTTTGGTCTAGCACCCCTGCAGGAGTGCCAGTGGCTTGTCATTGTGCACACGATTCCACCAAATTGACCTGTGGGTGGACAGTGTATTGTCCATGAAGAAATGAGAATTTAGAATGTGCTCTTTGGTGTGTTCCCATGCTTTCCAGATACTCTTAAACACAACAGACCCTTCAGACAATATAGGGTGATGACAACTAAGAAGGTCATAAAGGGGGAGTCATTTACAAGCCTTTGCATGCTTGGGGATTGCCCTTTGTATGTTATTCCTGACCAAAATTTTCAATGGTTCTTCCCCCTCTAATGCTTTGAGTATCCATTTGGCTGCTAGGGCTATACCTTGAATCTTTAGGTCTTTTAGCTCCAGCCCACCTTCTGCCTTGCTCAAGCAACACTAGCTCCATCTAACAACATGCCTCTTTTTCTTACCTTTCCCATCTGACCACAAAAAACTCCTTATCTTTTTCTAAATTTTATCAACTTGATAGCTATTAAATAGCCAAACAGAGGCAAAGTATAGACTATAGGAGGAAGGCATTTTCTGGCAGACCTGCATTCTTCCTGCCAGAGATAGGAACTGCCTATTCCACTTACCAATCTTCTTGTCAATTTTCCCTATGATCCAAAGCCACATCTCTTTTAGGTTTGGACAAACAGCAAAGGGGATGCCTAGATACCTAACCTGCTTTTGGCGACCTCCCCACTAAACACCAAATTTACTTAACTAGTCTAGAGGCATCTCCTGCCAACCCAACATAATGGATTTAGAGAGGGATATTTTTGTTTTAGAGGCATCATAAAGTGTGTTTAGCTTCTCTATTAGGTTAGAGATATTGTCTTCATTTAGCAGACGGAACAATGTAGTATCATCTGCAAATTGAATATTAAGCAATTCAGTTTTATTTGGTAGACTTATACCTTTTACCTTTGGTGTGATATCATTGACTCTGAGGATATAGTGCAAAGCATCAAATGCAATAACAAACAAGGCAGGGACCATGGGGCAGCCTTGCCTAATTGACCTTTCCAAAGAAAACTCCTTTATAAGAGAACCATTAACATCAACCTATGCCACTGCATCCTTG
The DNA here is from genome assembly GCA_007258455.2 of Sequoia sempervirens. Classification (NCBI taxonomy): domain Eukaryota; kingdom Viridiplantae; phylum Streptophyta; class Pinopsida; order Cupressales; family Cupressaceae; genus Sequoia; species Sequoia sempervirens. Next base: position 7,230 of record VDFB02063034.1, read on the forward strand.
AAAAGTGTGACCACCATACTACAGAAAGCATCAGGAAATCCAAATGCCTCCAACATTAACCTAATAAATGCCCACTCAACCCTGTCATATGCCTTCTCAAAGTCTAGTAGTACCATTGTCACCTCTTGCTTGGAGGTCCTTGCCCATTCCATTGCCTCCCAACTGGTAATTAAATTCTCAAGAATGTATCTACCTTTAATAAACCCAGTTTGGGTGTTGTTGATAAACTTTGGTAGGATGTTTACTAGTTTGTTTGCAGTACTTTTGCTAGGATTTTATATGACACATTAAGCACGGTTATTTGTCTCCAGTTCTTAATCAGTATTTTGTCTCCTTGGGAAGCAATTTTGTAATGCCCTTATTGGCGTTCCTTCCCAGGGAGCCAATTTCCAAGGCCTCTTTGTACACTAGGAAGAGATCATCTATAATCCAATCACTGAATGTCGTGTAAAATTTTGTTGGGAGTCCATCTACTCTGGGGGTTTTATCATTATGTAAGCAATTTATTGCCAACTTGATTATTTTAATAGAATTATAAATACATTTGAAAATATATATATACAAAATAATATATCTTTGAAAAAGTTATATCCAAAATAAACTTATTTTTCTATATATAAATATCTACATAAAAAAAACTAGAGATTACAAATTATAAAAGAAAACCTTTTAGAATTTCAAATGTTTAAAAAAAAAAATTTAAAATAATATATTTTAAAAGAAATTGGCCATTAAGGAAAACTCTAAAACTCCAACATGGGCACAATTCTTAGAAATTTTAATACAAAACCTTAACACTCAAAATCTTGGGGACCTTTACAAATTCTAACACATTGGTAGGCACATGGAGGATGAGGAGGGAGAACAATTATATGCAAAGTTGACTGCAGGAGACCCATTAGAAACTATATTAGAGGTAATCTATGATAAGCAAAACAAGGCCAAAATGCATAAGGGGCAAACCAAATTAAGCACCAATAGAGAACATGCAACTACTCATGGCAAGAAAAAAGCCATTTGACTTAGAGATAGTATTCAAATGTAGGGCTATGTCAGGGAGATATTATAGTTCTTTATGACAATTAGAGTGTCATATGTCTAGCAAAGAAATTGACCTTTCATGTAATGATAGCACATAGATGTCCAATACCAGTTTGTTTATGACATGGTAGAAGATGGGAGGGTGATGCTAGAGAAAGTTTTCATTTCACAAAATGTCATAAATGCATTGAAAAAGCTAGTTAGCACAATCAAGTTCAAATGGTGCAATAAGTCCATGAGCTTCTCAACCCCTAGTAGACAGATGACACTATTAGTATTCTCTTTGCTCCTCCAAAGTGTTTGACAAGTGAAAGAATGTTGGGAAAAGTGTTTCGACATTAAATCCTAATGTTAAGAATAAAAATGGAATTCTTATATTCTAGAACACAAAACTACAATGTTCAAGGCTTTAGAAGTTAGTTTTGGCCTTGAAAACATGTTGAAATGGGTCTTAACCAAAGCAAAATTCATGGCCTTTGAAAGATGGGCCTCCTACATTACACATTTAGGAGCATCCATCACACATGAAAGAGTTGTTATAAGGAGATAAACTTGTTGACCAACTTATAATGCATGTGATGACACATCATAAGGCATCTTTTATTGAAGATAATGGATCCAAAATAGAGTGCCCAAGTTGGTGAGTGTATTATGACAAGCTTACGATCGAGGGAAGGAATATGTTATTTTTGGTTTATGGACTCATCTTATATTCCAATTGAATTTTGACTAAACATTGAGTGCCACACTTGGCTAGTTTTAGCTCATGTTTTCTTAAATACTATTTAATGATTTCAAGTATCATTTCTCCTATTTATTATGTGCTTAAGATGGAGATTTCATAGTAAGATTTGTAGATACTATTATGATGTTAATATTGCTCCAAAACCCTTATTGGTGGTAGTCATGCAAAAGTTTAGACTCTACAAATGTAATGTAATAATTGATTACAGAATAATACATTGAGTTCCTTTGGTGTGTGGAGTTTTTCTCTTGTAAGGGTTTCCCTCATGTAAATTGCTATATTTTTCATTAGATGTATAAAACATGTTTTGAAAGATCCCTAGAACCCTTTACAATAAGTGTCAACTAGCATAAAAACTCGAAAATAATGAAACTATAGTCAAGTTGTCTCACAACATCCCACAACCTTAATGGGTAAACAAGTTTTACTAGGACCTCAAACCTTAGATGACCTGAAGCAGGACAAAAAATCTCAACAAAACACTAGCTAACCCAAAACTAAACAACATAACTATAGCCAAATATCAAAAGGCAAAACCCCAACAACCAAAAAAACTTACACAATGCATGAGACCTTTGAAATCCTCACACCCTTAACTTGAGGATGGGATTCTAGAACATATTTAGGAAGACCTCTCTTCCTCCTTTGAGCAATGAATCCAAGAAACATCTTTTCAAAATCTCCCAAACATAGAGAGAGGAAGACATCCTCCACCACCACCTAATCCTTAGTTGCCTCATGTAATGAGGAAGAAAGTCTATTGGAGGAAGTCAAATGCAACACAAAATCCACCACCTAATCAATGCAAGAGTCTCCCCATAGCCCACCAACCAAGCAATGAGTCCAAACAATGGAAGAGAAGCCTAAATCAATAAAGATGAGGAAGTCCTTACACAACTCAATGAAATAGCTAAAGCGACATCATCCTCATGAGAAGACACCTTAGGAGGAGCCTCCTCAATCACATCATGATCCACCAATAAGAAGGCAACGTAAATCACTATGTTATGATATATTAATTTTGTGTTTAGTTCTTTATAACTATATGAATAGATTATTTTTATTTTGGACATACCTCCTCCCATAGATTGGTGTATCAAGTGTATTCCACACCTTTGCATCTTTCACAATCCTATGGGAGCCTTATTTTTCAACCCTTATGTTCAAAGTTTTTTGGGCAAGCACCTAATACCTTAAAAAATTGCTTGCTATTATGAAGACATGTTAATGTACTTCCCTTTTGCATTTGAAAAGTGTGATGCACACTATTTAGTTCTAAATATTTTTGTGTGACTAAAGATTTAGCTATAGCAAAAGGGCAATTTGACTTTGAGTTTCATTTTTTATTGGTTTGGGGATTTGACCAAATGATGGCAATGCTTCAAAGGATAAATCATACTTATCATCAAGTGCAAGTACAAGACCTTTCATGTCTCTTTTATATTTTAAGTGGTGTATATAAGGTGGAAAAAATACAAGGAAAACCTTATAATTGCTTGATAACTCCCAACATGTGAGAATAATACTAATTTAACTCAAAACAATCCAAAACATTTAAGAGTTATTTTTTACTAAACTTCAAGAAGCTAAGCAACAATATTGATAGATATATGTAAACAATGTTTCAACACATGCATATGTGTAGAAAATATATACACATGTAACAAGAAAATCACCCTAACAATTGAACTTTGTTATCCAAATATCAACCCCATGATCAATACAACCACAAAATCTATTAACAAGAGACACTCACTACAACCACTATCTATGCCTCCCTCTCTCCTTTAGTATGCAAACTATTGACAAGTTTAGCTCAATTTAAATTACAAATGTATAAATATTACATTATAGTGCCTTGCATACTGATCATTGAGCTCGTTCTAGTCATTACATAAATTCTATTGAGAGCCAAGACATAAGTTGGGATACAAAGCTCTTAAAGTCAACAAAAAAAGACAAAAGATCACAATCACATATCCTTCATTGTTTATTGTTGGTATGAGGATTAGGTACAACCCTATTTGGAACACTATGCGCCCAAAAATCCAAACCCTTAACAATTTTCTTTATAAATTCACAATAAGACTATCAATAGGTTAGGACTCCCATCAAGAAGATCTCTAAAGCGTTTAAGGGATGTCATCATGAGCCTCTCACAAATCAACTTTGCAAGTTGTATAATGCCCTCTAATGTCACAACTTTTACTACCATGAAGAGCCCACCAATATTGTCATCACTAAGTTGAAAATCATACTTGTAAATGGTTGCAAATGCTTATACATTTGTGTTTGTATTTATGGCATTGAAAATAAAAGTAGAGACTAACTTGTTGTTGATGAGGTTCTTTGCAATTTGATTGGCAACTCATAACCCACCACCACTCTTATTGTTCTATCATCATTGAGTCACTACAAAAAGCAAATGTCATTTTATCCAAGCCATATTTCCCTAAACATTTGACTTCCCATTTACCAACCAATATTCGCATATGAAACATTGAATTTTCTTTATTTAGTATTGACATAATCCAAAGTTGTCAATGCAATTAGTGTCAATATCAATCTAAGCATGTAATTTATTTTCCCATAGCCTACTAGATATATCATTAGATTACATATCAATATTATAATGGACATGTCTTTATTTTTGTGCTTTGGAGCTCCATCATGCTTTTACATTTTCATGCATCAATAAAATCACCTATGATATATTCTTGTGTGAATTCAATCTTTTAGTTGGAGAATGATTCAACTATTTTATTACCCTCTACAATAATGTTGTATCATGGGTGAAATCAACCCATCCAATTTCAGCCAAATTTGTTCTAAAATGTTTCTCTACAATAATGTTGTACTACTCTTTACTATATATATACCTTTCGTGTGTTGTTTCAAATACCTTCTTAATTACCTTATATATGATTCCACAATTTCACCACAAGAAAATTAGAATTATGGACCTGTTTTTCATCATGATATTTTCCTAGAATTATAAATGTTTGTTATTTTTCCAAATCCAAAACATAATCAAGAAGCTCATTGATTCTTACTAGCACTTAAATTATTAGCCTAGATAGATTTTGTCTCGAGATAGCAAAGCCTTACCCTAAGATACAAATGTCTCATTACTTGTATCTCATTAGAGTCATTTGAATGTGTTTGTATTATCTTTTACAATATGTAATACAAATAAAACCTATCCTAATTACCAACCATTGATACCATTTTTATTTGATGTAAGAGAATGTTAGAGGCTCTATTTTCAAGCTGTATGCATTGGGTTTTCATTTCCTTCTAATTTGTGCTTTCAATTCTTTGTTATGGTCTCTCTATTCAAAATATAAATGATAGTCAAATTGTTTATGATGGTAACCATGGCCTTCTAATTTTTCCTTTGAATTAATTGTTAAGGTCTTTCTATTCATAACATAAATGACAGTCAAGTTGTTCATGAGACCTACCTTCACAATTATTAAACTTCTAAAATTTGTAAATAATTGTACATTCATATTACTATCTAGGTTTTTTATTCCCTAACTCAATGCTAATGCAGTATTCCATCATTGTTGAGTTAATATTAAACGATTTTTCAAACATTGAAAAATTTAAAATATAATTATTTTTATTTTATTATCTAACTATCAAACAACTACTACATAAAGAAAGTTGCATAAATTCAAAAAAAAACAAAAACGATTCCTACTTTGACCTTCTCAAAGTGAGTATTTCATACTAACTGAAATTTTAAAATAAAACAAGAATTAAAATGCAACAAAATCATCACATTATAATTAAATGTTGATATTAAGCAAACAAAAAGTCATTACATTTCAAGCAACCTAAAAAAAAATGAAAACATGAAGGAGACTTCACTTTACATACATGAAGAAGCAAGTTTTGAAAAAAAAAATTACTAAATGCTTATATATGTACAAGTAGGTGAAAAAACAAAAACAAAAACAAAAACAAAACAAAAACAAAACAAAAACATTAAGCTCAAAGTCGTATTCAGCTGCCTAATTCAACTCTTTGACTACATGTGAAAAAGGTGCGAGTAATTGTTTTTCTACCCAAGAGTTATAAGGGAGGTGTGCATTATGAAGTATTAAACAGAGAGGCCTTTTAATTCTCCCAATTATGAAAAATAATAATAATAATAATAGCATTAAGCCTTGTTATTGCTAATGAATGTGCTATTGTTATTACTTTATGCCCCAAGGATTAATATTATACACACCCAATAGGTCTCTAAATCCTCTAGCTGTTGCACCACTCTCAAGGACTCCCTAAGATGTGGCATCCTTAGGCTTGACGTATTAAGTGAAAGAAGTCATAGGTTGATTAGCTCAAACGCTATGGAATTATAATTTGAGGGAGCCACTAAATAGCAAGTTATGGCATTATGTTTCCCCACACTCTGATCATATTTAAAAAGACGCGAACTAGGCTCATTAAATTTGACTTAGACTCTACACAACAAATTGAAAAAAAAATTATTAAATATTAGAGATTTTTAAGGATTTAAGACTTTAATTATGCACCCTTCAATAAATTAACTTCAAATACATAATAAACTAATCAAACAGAAGCTACTTTGATTGCATACACAAGTATACATCAATATAAGTACAAAAGCATATTTGAGTTTAAGGAAACAACATTTATAAATATATAAACATTCTCAAGTGTTTTAGATGTACAAAACTCATAATTATGATATGCATGACATCAAAAATAAAAAATCACGACACTAAGTTGTGAACTATGGTAGAGAGGAGTTTGTGTTATGTGGCCTAACATTGCTAGCTCTATGGATTTTTGTGCTCATATCTCAGACTACAACCATAGGAGTATTACTTAGGATCAAGATTGACACAACAAATCAAAAGTATAAATCTACTTTAATTACTTGGATTTAATTGGAAAAAAATCTACATAAAAAAAACATTGTTTTTCCATTCGACATGGCCCAAAATGATATTTATTCTTTGTTTTTTAAAACTATAAGGGGTTTTGACGATGGTTGCACCCAACAAGGTTGAGCGGTAACACCCTTGCTACCAAGTACAAATTAAGGCCTTTGAGACCACACAAACCTTGATATACATGCCATTTTTCATAATTGTATCACTTTTAACCAAGCTCAAATGCCTTTGTGTGTTCAAGACAACATATTCAAGTGATACATTGAGTTTTTAACCCTTTGTATTGTATAAAACAATGTTTCATTGAGCATTACATTATCAATTCACATTTGGTCTCCAGACCTGGTATGAGAGAAACATTGACAAGAAGTAGAAGAGGATCAGTCACATTGCACAAGTGAGGAGAAGCTATGCAACACTTCCACCCAGCCATTAAAGATAGTACTTGAAGAAATCCACAGCTGCAAAGACAACCAGGCATATTGTGCCAATTGACTTTGGACATATTGCTATAATTTTCAAAGCTTGACACTAAGGGACCATTGAACATATTGCTGTAATTTTTGCATATTGCAGACACACCAAGTAACTGTGTCCCAAGTCTTCTAAACTCATTTACTGTCACCCATCTTGGGATTCACCGAGTCTAGGCAATTCCTCTCAATTCTTGCAACTCTGGCTCTAACACCCTATTTAGGTCCTTATGTCAACCCTGCTATCCACAGTTGTGTTGTGTTTGTCAAACAAGACAGAGAGCTTTGCAAACAGTAGAAATTGCTTTCAAGTCTTTATGACCTCCTCAGTACACATATTTTGAATAGAAAAACTGATTCCTGGATGGTCAAGGGCAGCTGCTAGAGTCTAAAGAATATGATTGAGTTGGCAGAGTTGTGACTATCTAGATAAAATTTGGTTTTGATTGTGTGAAAAAATAAAAGCTTAAATGGTTTCATAAGGATGTAAATTCTTTGCCCATTGAGACTCAAGCCTAAGCGCTTATATTTCCTTTCCTGTGCAGGAAGATATTTTCTTTGTAATCCCGGTGCTCGGCTGACGTAAATCATTTATTGTCAACAGTAATATAAGATGCATTTCTTTATGAAAAAAGTAAAAGAACAAAAAATAACATTATAAAAAAGTGAAATTTGTGTAAATAGGAAAGCATTCCACTTCTTAAAAGGAAGAAATTATCTAGATTAATATTTATGAGAACTCTCTAAAGAAGGAGAACAGATTCAGAAATATGACTGCAGTATAAATTTTGAAGTTGTCATGCAACATGGAATTGAACTTCAAACTAAGCACTGGGTTGAGAAACAATATAATGTGTTCTAAATCATAGATGAATGAGAATCAGCTTAAATAATGACATATTATATACAAGGCAATCAACTCTGAGAAACAAGAGAATATAGATGGTAAAGGAACACAACGAACTGGCAAATAAGTATATAATTAACAGGAAGCCTAACAACCTGCTGCCTTCAAAAAATTATCAAATGGACTAGCTGCCGGAAGCCGCATTGCTTGCCATGGTTCATGCGGCAATGGTTCTCGATCAAAGATCCTTGAGCTCAGAACTTTTCCCACTGCTTGATTGCTTTGTGTATCTGTTGTCAGAACCTGTATAAAATCATAAATATAATAAGATAAGGAAAAGACAATTTGCATTCCTTTGCAGTGTCTCGTACAGGTTGCAGAGTTAAAAAATTCCACTTTTCTAACTCGTTAACTGTTCTGAATTAGAACCATAAATTGCATGTGTTTCTCCTCTGAATGTATGGCCACAGAGGTGCATGTAAAGGATGAATACAGGAAGAGGAAGCAATAAATTTAACAAATTGAACCTTCTCTGAAAGGAAAAATCTAACAGACTCACCTTTCCCTCATTCTTTTCAAAGTTCTGAGGTATGCCTGTGCTTCCTAGTTCTTCATTAACAGGAAATGTCAAAAATAAAGTATCTGGATTGGCCTCTTGGTTCATCCAGACAGAGAGTTTTCTGCGTGTGCTAGAACCAAAAGCCTCACATTGGCTAGCCATTGTGCTGAAAGGAAGGGGTGATGTTGACACAGCTGCACTAGCAACCTGTCCTGCTGTTTCAAGTGCCTGACAACAGAACTATTTTTTTCAAAAACAGCAAATTGTTCTCTAAATTTTGAAGAAATGCAGAATATGTGCACAAAAAGAAAAAGAGAACAATAGGATGTTCTAACTTTTCATTAATCTACTGGCAAAGGGAAAAAAATATGTAGATACACAGTTCATGTAAAAAAAATATGATGAATTATATGCTGTATGACTATCTCAGTATGCAGAGAACAATCTGAGCAGCTTGGCAAGTCCAGATATGCTATGCCTGAGATTTCCTTAATTAGATATAACTTAAAGTTAACACATTCTATCGTATGCACAGAAGATGATTTTTTATGCAGGATCATTTTTATAAAGGCACTCTCACATTCTGATTACAAATATTAAACTACAAACTTAAATATCTGGCGTAGTTAGGAGGTAAAATCAGTACTGACCTACGCCTAAGGAAGGCTGCTAAGACTATATAATTAAATTGAACATGGCAACAACAAATTAGCAGAGTGAAATTCTTCTACTGTTATTCAGTTAAAGTCTTAAGCATTTTATAAGCATTACAGTCTGGCATTATGTACGCTAAGAAAAACTACACACATGCAATTGACTTACTGTCAATAATATAACTCGATCTAACAACCTTATGTTTTGAAAGCAAGCTTGTTACACAAAAAGGTAAGAGGAAAAAACACCAAATCCCCTTAAAAAATACAAACAATTATATAACTAGATCTTAATTCACTTCTTCATCATCCATTTATTTTACTAAAAATGCATCTTTATATTACTCCAGAGAATGAAAGATTTTCATCAACTGTGCATTCTAGTTACAAGGAAATCTCTCCCAATTTCAAAATAATAATATTCCACATTGAGACACAAGAAATTCACGAGGTTCAAGGTATCTTTTTCTGCAGAGGATGAGGATTAAAAATCACAATTGTTTTTGCAGAAAGAAGGCAAGGGACGAAAGTGCCTGAAAATCACAGGAAAAAGCTCAGTAACTATGTCACATCCCGTATGAACCCTTTCTAAGGCCCCGTAGTCCCGATGTAATTTGGACTAGGGGTGGGGACTTGAAACTTAATACTAACTCTATGTGTGTGTGTGTAAGTGTATGGGTGTGTGTATTCTTAAGTGAATGAACTTTTAACGGTTAATACTGATGTATGCATATGAAGTCTCGTTATGTTTTTCATTTAATTTCTATATAGATATATTTGGCCATATTTCATCTAACCTGGACTAACTAAATTGTGAATGTTGCGAGGAACAATGTTTTTTGTGCAGGTGACAGGGTGCATGGTGGAGTGGACTCTGCGGATCCATAAATTGAAAATGATTTTTATGCCAACCTTGCTGAAACATTGATTAATCCCGAGACTCGTCCAATCCCTAGTCAGCCTCGTCCGTTGCTTGTGGAGTTAAAGGTCCTAGTTTGAGTCCTGCTAGGTAACTGCTACCTTGTGCATATTAGTTTCTAAACACTTTTCATTCAAGATTTCTTTCCGTAATACCTATCTAGGATCACATTGTGAGTTTCGCCTTATGGGGTGATAGTTCATAATAGTGGTAATAAAATTTGTAATTGTGAAATAGATTTTATATATATATATATATATATATATATAATTTGAAGGAAGTATTATAATAATTATAATTATAGATTAATAATAATTATAATTGATGTTCATTTTAATACATTGAATATTAAATGATTAAAGAAATAAATTATTATAAGTAATACTATGGTTACCTATAGTGTGATTTAAATTATTTTAAAACCCCAATAATAATAAATCGACAATGAGAGAACAAGAAGTTGCATAAAAAAAAAGAAAAGATACAAGAAACTTAGGAAAAATAAATAAAACCAAGAAAGAAATCACAGAAGTCAAAAATTGGAGAGAGAGGCGTAGGGTTTCTAAAGATGCTACGGCCAGAAGGTGAGGAAGGCAGAAATATTTATCATCTTGTCGGCTCTCTTGATGGAGGAATTGGAACCCATACCTCAGCAATAAATTCTCCACCCAGCATGCCTTGCAAATAGGGAAGAGAAGTGACGGGAAAGACTGGGAAGGATAGGAAGTGGAAATAAAGAGCCATGGAGAGGCATTTTTGGATCGGTCTTTTTCTTAGAGCAAAGGGGTGTTTGGAAAAGAGGAGAATTTGAAGGTCGTTTAGTTGTGGGTGAGCTACCTAGAGTGAATTTTCTTGCTTAAGGACAAGTTTTCCCTGTTTACCCATTGTCTTTAAAAATAAATTTTACATTGTTTGCTGGTAGTGTTAGTTTTTTTAGATCAGAAATGTAAACAAGCAGAAAATGCAACACATAGACAATGAACATAGTGATTACCCTAGGAAAACCCTCCTACTTGAGGGAGAAAAACCTAGCAAAATGATCTCTTATAAATCAAATGAAAAAGTGTAGAAAACTACATACAAATCAGGCCCTAGACAAGGCTGAGTCCAATACAATGAATGGAGACACTTCTCCTTGAAGCAAAATACAAATGATGACACTTCTTGTAAAAATCAGATCTGCTGCTAGGAGGCGAACTGTTGCTGCTGCTGAAGATGCGAATTGGAGAGTCAATTAATTGATAATCAAATGAGAGGACTCCATCCTCTATAAATACCAAACTAGGCGGCCTTCTCTCTAGGGCTGACATAGAACAAATATATTTTATTTATAAAAGATGAAGACCAACCTGCCTTGAGCAAGATATAATTAGGAGAAATTATCGCCCGCCGCTACAACACTAACACTCCCTCTTAGCTAGGGAGGAGTCTCTCAACATGACGCCCACAATGGCTACACCCATTTGTGGAAAACCACATCTCAGAGATGTACAAGAGTTCATCATGGAGTCCCTCAATATGATGTCCACAATGGCTACACCTATTTGTGGAAAACACATCTCAGTCTCAGAGATGTACAAGGGTTCATCACGGAGTCTCTCAACGTGATGTCGTCATGGAGTCTCTCAACATGACGTCCACAATGGCTACTCCCATGTGTGGAAAGAAACACATCTCAATCTCAGAGATGTACAAGGGTTTGTCACGGAGTCTCTCAACGTGATGTCGTCATGTAGTTCTCAACATGACGCCCACAATGGCTACTCCCATGTGTGAAAAACACATCTCGGGCCTCAGATGTACAAGATATCCTCATCATGGAGTCTCTCAACATGACGCCTCATCTCAGTCCCAGAGATGAACAAGGGCTTGCACCTCATATTCTCCGTCTCAGAGAAATATACACTACAAGGGCTTTCACCTCATATTTCATCTCAGAGAAATATACACTACAAGGGATTTCACCTTATATTTCTCCGTCTCAGAGAAATATACACTACAAGGGCTTTCACCTCATATTTCTCCGTCTTAGAGAAATATACATTACAACAAATCTTCATCATGATCTGACTCCCTCTGAAGCTCCAAGTACTTGCATCAACTCCCTGACCTCTCATCCAAGATTGCCTGCAATGCTTTCCTTAGAGGAACAGTTTCCAACACACACCTCCGGCACTACTGACTTGCGAGAGTCCAGGACTTTCCTCCTTGACCTCATCCCAGATCACCCTATTCTGAATAGGTTTGCGGTGCTACCAATGTCAAAACAAGGTTGACTGCCTTGTGCAATTCCATTCTCTACAGCTGAAGAGGCCTTCCAAAGACTTAGCATATGTCCTTGCAACACTGCAATCCACTTAGCTGACACCTTCACTTCTTCTCAATGAGTCACTCTAGTTCCTCGAGACATAGGACTTCATTTTGCTGAACACCGAACTCCCTCTTGATCCCTGCCTCCATTGATTGATCTTTAGAGCCTTAAATCCTCTTTTTGGATGATCTCAACTCGTGTCTGGAATTTAACTCCCTCTAAATGTCATTTCCTGCATTTCAAATTGATTAATAATAGTTCATGAAATCAAACTACCCCAATACAAACATGTAGACATCTAGCAAATATCATTAGATAGAACAATTAAGGAATGATAATAGAACTTATCTTTGTGGAATCAAAATCTCCTTAAATGTTGCACTTAAACCCTCTTCAGATCTGCTCTTATCTTTCCCTTAGATCTACTCATATGTAGCATTAATTATGCTCCCGAATGCTGACTCTACTTAGTACAGCCTTCAAAAAAAACAGTTCCTTCTCTATCAAAATATTGAATCGCTAGAAAACACATATCTCCTGTAGAGAAGTCTTGTGCCAAATATGCCTTCAGGCTTTCACAAATTCCCATCATAGGCTCCTTTAGGCCATCCCTCTGTAGAAATTCAAAGACACAGCTACACAAACATCGCAATCATATCCATTCTTTTCTATTCAGCACTCCTCATGTTGGCTCCACAATATTCACTTCGATCTCCCAGCAACTTCTTTTCTTTGATGATTTTATCACTAACGCTTGCCTTATGGAATTTGTCTTTATGCTGGAAAAGTCAAACAAGAAGTAAACCCAATATATCGACTCAAGCAACTCCCGATGATTCAATAGCAACTATATACACCCAACTGTTAGTTCAAATGCTAATACTTCAATAAGACCCCTGATACTTTAGAGATGTCTCTTCTTTCCCGTTTCCTGTAGCTCCCAAAAATATGCAAACTACCATTATGTCGTGTTTTTCCCAAATGTCCACATTTCTCCCATAGTGAGCATCTCGATTTTAAAAAAAGATTTGACTTCAATTGTTTTAACAACCCGCTCACCACCTATTCTTTATTTCCTTCATCTTCTTGAAGCGCCATCAGTTACAAACAACTCCCGACAACTCAAAGGTAACTCCATGTTTCTAAATAGACTGCCATGATACATTCTTCTTTAATTTGGCACAACTTCCTCTTATATGCCATGGGTTCTCCAGATGTCCAGGTCGTCTCTTCTTTGTCCCTTATGGTAGCTTCTTTAACTAACAAATAAAGCAATCTCCCTTCTGAAGGTGACGTCTACAGAACGGCTCCACATCGACTTAGCTTCCAAATTCCCAAGCTTGATATTTTATTCCTATAAATATAATGATTCGTGCCTCCAAACTATTGCTCAGCAACCAGAAGGGAAGCATGGACTCTAATTCTTCTCATGATAGCCTATATATATTTACACAACCTTCATACACGACTTCCCCTAAAGATTCATTCGGCCCATGTTATCAAATTACAAAAGTCGTTAAATTCTGAAGCAACGACAGTTCGTAAAAAGCTCGACTACTTAATATCATCACTGTTTAGCATATATATCAATAGACACAAATCTGCTTCAATTGACAATCTGCCTCTTCACACAGATTAATATCACTTTTCCTATAATATTTGAATCGCATTACTCCTTCGCACCTATATGCTAATCGATTTCCTTCTGACGCCTGGCATGATTTATCTATTTCTCCCTATCAGCATATATTTGTCTTTATACTGCTTAGCCAAATCTGATCAAATCTTTTCTAAACTCGCTCTAATACCATGCTAGTTTTTTGAGATCAGAAATGTAAACAAGCAGAAAATGCAACACATAGACAATGAACATAGTGATTACCCTAGGAAAACCCTCCTACTCGAGGGAGAAAAACCTAGCAAAATGATCTCTTATAAATCAGATGAAAAAGTGCAGAAAAATGCATACAAATCAAGCCCTAGACAAGCCGAGTCTAATACAACGAATGGAGACACTTCTCCTTGAAGCGAAATACAAATGATGACACTTCTTGTAAAAATCAGATCTGCTGCTAGGAGGTGAACTGCTGTTGCTACTGAAGATGCGAATTGGAGAGTGAATGAATTGATAATCAAATGAGAGGACGCCATCCTCTATAAATACCAAACTAGGCAGCCTTCTCTCTAGGGCTGACCTAGAACAAATATATTTTATTTATAAAAGATGAAGGCCGACCTCCCTTGAGCAAGATATAATTAGGATAAAATATCTCCCGCCGCTACAACGCTAACAGGTAGGACTACCATAGGGGATTACAAATGCCGGTATTATGGAATAGAATTTTGAATGTAGTATTTCAATGCTCTTCCTTCCATAAACTCATAGGTTTCAGCTTGTCTAGCTTGAACAAATTTTATATAATGTATTTAATCATTTGTGGTTTATATTCTTCCTTAAAAACCTTAACCAGCATAGTAGTTTCAACCAAAAATGAGTTGGGGAAAGGTAAATGTGTGTAGGGAAACTCCTTTTCAATCCATGGCAACTGCTGCAACCTTTATAGATGCTTTTCTAGCAGTTTTTTTTCCCATTTACTTCTGCTGCTTCTTAGAGTTGTGTGTTTTTTTCTCTTCACACAGCTGCAACAAGGATAAAAGGGGAAGATGATATTCACATATTTATATGTTATTATTTATTCAAACTAATAACCTCTATCAAGCTGAGCATTTCATTTCAAAGTTAGTTGTATGGGTGAGTAGAGAAAATGGTACCAATATTTGTTGTTAGTATGAAAAAATAAAATAAATAGAAGCTTAGACAATACCTAAGAACTGTTTGACAAAATGTCTCAATGGAAAAGAGATTATAAAATGCCATTCTAGGTCATAATGAGCTGCCATAGGTTATTTGAAGTTTCTAAAAGTATGTAAACTAATCTCTTGCCTTCTAGGGTTTAAATTCGTGTGTAGGAAGAGGGTAATGGCACCTCTCATTTCAGATTCGTAGCTGTAATTCCTATTATTTAAGTATTAGCCCTTTTAAAAATCATGGGGTAGCATTCTATGAAGTGGTTTGTAGCTTGCCAAAGGACCAGCTTTTATTAACAAAGGTTAGCACTCTGTTCTTGGTCCTATTTTACAAGTGGACAGCAATAATAAAGGTCAATGTCCAGCCACATCTCTTAGAATTTGGCTCCATGTTTCCTTTGGACTTCTTTACAAATAGGACAGCAGTAATAAAAGTTATGTACTCAGCTATTTCTACTTGGTTGGGTGTTATGCAGTATGTTATGAGCCTAGCAAAGAGATCTTTAATCCCGTTGTCAAGAGTATGGATGGTGTGGTTCTTTTCTTGGCTATCTTGGCACATGTAGTACCATGTTTCTAGTTTGTGGCTTGTGCGGTTGCACACCTACTGTCGTATGCTTTGGAATTGCTCAAATGTTCGTATAATGAGTGCTGGTAGAAAATTGGGACTGCTAGGTTGTAATTAATGATTTAATTCTTTAACATGAATACCAACCAGCTAAAAACATGTCAATCCCTTGTGATGCAAAGAGATTTCAGTTAGATACTTGTGAAGTAAGAGCTGGTCAAGTAACGTAGCATATAAATAATGAAACGTATATATATCTCTTAGCCATCTAAGAAGGATCCTTTTTTTCAAGCTTATGTACCGATAGAAGAAACTATCTATGAAAAGAAAATGGTTATCTACTCCTAATGTTATACTAGACACCATAAGTCATAGGTCAAGACCGTAGGTGGGTGAACCATATGGCTTCTCTCATTTATCTAACTCTAGGATGACTTAGTCCACTTACAAAACTAAGCCGCATACAGACGCCGACCTCTATGGCAACACATAACGGTTGGAGTATGGGCTCTATGTTGGCGTAACAACTAACACCTTTGGAGTAAAAGTTGTTATGAACAGCCTATGTACACTACGCAATGAGTGCTCTTCAAATTAGGAGGGGAAGCTCCCTCGTTGTGCTTTGACAAAAATACTTGCAAAGGAAAATAAGCTAAACTATGTCCTGTCTTTTTGTTTCAGCTGTAGAAGCACAAGGCTTTCTTGAAAGAACCTATACGTTGCAGCTGAGTTTTCTCTGGTTTTGCAGATCTACTAACTACAACTTAAATTTAATCTATCCAATCTCCTCAGGAAAACAGAGCAAGAGGAAACGGAGCAAGGTTTGACTAACTGACGATAAACGAGTTTAGATTCTCTACTTGAAGGCAAGGTGGCGCAACTATCATCTCAATCTAAACAAGCTTATTAGGCACAAACAGATTTAAGAATTTACCATGACACTCTTATGAAACCCTATGTGGCATAACACTTGATCGAAATAGTAAAGACTTCACAAACAGCTTTTATCATCATGATCTCACGAAACCCTATGTGGCATAACCCTTGATCGTAATGATAAAAGTCTCACAAAACAGATTTATCTAAACTATGGGAGGAATTTACCATGCCAATCTTATGAAACCCTATGTGGCATAACACTCGATCAAAGTAGTAAAGACCTCACAAAACGATTTTATCATCCCAATCTCACGAAACCCTATGTGGCATAACACTTGATTGAATTAATAAAAGATTCACAAGACAGATTTATCTAAACTATGGAAAGAATCCACCATTACAATCTCTTGAAACCCTATGTGGCATAACAATTAATCGTAATAGCGAAGACACATGAACAAATACCAAAAGAGTAATATTGAGGGCAAGGTAGGCGCAGCATATATTTCTCTCTCAAGCAAAAGTTATTTACAAATGAGCAACAACTCTTATTTATATACATCAAGGTGTAGGGAACCCTAAAATCACCTTGAGTCATCTACAGTTCTTGCAATGCATGCAAGATTTGCTGCCAAACCCTAATGAAGTAAACTATACAGTAACTGGAAAACTACCATCAGTTAACCTGAAACATCTAATCTAAAATGGACAATTGTGCGAGCATGCACGTCCTTATTGAAAGCAAGTTAACTGGAAGACTATCATCAGTTAACGGAAAAACCCTAAAAGAAACTCCAAGTAAATAAGGCAAATCTCAGAATAGGTATGCATGTGATGACAACATCGAGTTAACTTGAAAGGGTAACACCAAGTTCAACTCGTGTGTGTAATGTCTATCCTGAGAGGTGGGAACTGAAGTTTACTAGTCGTGATCTCGAGCAATCAATCCCTCAACGAGATTGTTAACTGTATCACTATCTGGAGCTATGAGACTCTGTCGAAGAATGCTATGTCGATGCAACATATCCTCACCAGCTGTGATCTGAGACTGAAGTTCGCCCCTACTCCTTGTTGCCTCGTCGAACAATGCTGACATGACTGTAAGCTGAGTAATCTTACAGCCAATGGTCTCCCCACTGAAAATGGTATGAATGAGTGCCTGGAGCTCTAACTGAACATCGGTAAGCTCAACGTAGGCACCACCCTCAATCTGATAACGGCACGGTAAGCGAGATACTAGAGTCCTCACAAACCGGAGTGCACTAGTGACGTGCTCTCTACTCTCAGCTAACTCTGATGCTAAAGTGTCTTCTATCTTTGCCCTGAAAACCAGTTGTGTTTTCCAAGAGTAGATAGCCTCTCTGTCCTCTGCATTTGTGACTGCATCATAAGCCACACTCAGGTGAGCAATCATAATCTCATCCCTGGGTTTGTTAATTGCCATATCCCGTTCCTCATCCTGAAGACGAATACGGAGTTCTCGTGCATTGTACCGCAACTGATATAACTCTGTAAGCATAGCACAGCCTCTAGCAACGAACTCCTCTTCCCATTCCTCCAAACACTTGCCATATGCAACTAAGTGATTGAGTTGACTTTGCTCTGCTGGAGGCTCAAGCATCGGCGGAAGTGTGTTAATGGCACCAGGTCTATGAACAAGGCTAGAAATATACTGACGAAGCTGTCTGATTTCAGCCTTGAGGGCTGCCTTATCCTCTCCGTCCTTTAGTATTCTATCCCTGGCACTGTCTGTAGCAACTTGTAGGAGATCAACCTGAGTCTGGCGTGTGCTGCGACCAAGGTTGACGGTGATAACCTCAAAATCCTGAGATTCCAATTCAGCCAAGTTCTTCCCACAATGGAAGTCGCGGCCCGGTCTGTGTGATACTCCATGTAAATTATTTCTCTCTAAGTACCATGTTCTTGACCCTCTTGTCTAGCGCATCTGATAAATATCATCAAAATCGAATGATTGAGAACATAAGATGGCTGCCTCCTCTTCCTTCCTAGGCGAGCTTCGGTCCAAAGATTGAATTTCATTCGTACTGCCTAGAAGGGTACATGCTAGCAGGAGTTCGCGGCCGAAAGTGAGCGATGTAGGAGCCTGTTCGCAGTGGAAGTCTAAATCAAATCAATGTGAATTAGGGAATTGATGTGACTCACAGCTAGTGTAGGAACGAGTTGATCTCGAGCGAGACTCACGAACTAACCTCGAGCTGGCTCTGTGATGCAGGTTGTTTATGGGAGCTCCGTATATTAACAATGGCAAAGCGCCTTGCCCTTTGTGGATTGTTTGGCTTATGCTTTCTTGGGAGGATTACTCCTCTTCTTTTGTTAGGTTTTGTGAGGAAGGTAAAGGCGAAGGATTCACTCTTTTGGCTGCGCTGCGGAACACTTACCCTCCTTGACAAACGCTGCTGTCGAGTAAAGTAATTTACCGAATAACTCTGCCGGTTGCATATTCCTTGGCGTACCAATCAATTGCTGGCAGCGGTTGTGTATCGACTTGCTCTCTGAAAAATTGAGGAAGGACTTCTTCCTCATCATTTGATAAACCTCCCACATCTTCTGATAAGAAAACATAAATCTGTGAGAGAGAGAAACGACCATAGCTGCGTCTGCGAACCTCGAATTCATCTACGTAGTTTGCCCAGTAATCCTCCATAGAA
>VDFB02063035.1:0-10375 GCA_007258455.2 Sequoia sempervirens
TTTTCAGTTGCAGCCTATCAGCAGTTCATCATCTTTGAATCCTCATGATTGGGACAGATAATTCAAGGTGTCTGTAAACAGGGAAGTGCAAGATCTATCCTTGCTTGATCACACACATAGATTGGTTGAAGAATTGTACTGGAAGGCTCAGCTTGATGAGAGACGTAGAGGAGTGACAGATGAAGTTGCTCTTTCTAATTTGCCACTTATCAAAGATTCCTTGGAGACCATGAAATCCGAGTACATAGGCTTGATTGAAGATAGAGATCATGCCGTTGAATCTGCAAAAAAGGCCTTCATTGTTTTCGAAGAAAGGGAGAGTATGGTTGATGAGCTCACTTTGGAGCTTAAATCAACAAAGGACAAGTTGAAAGAAAATTAGTTGGCTCTAAGAAAGGTTGAAGACCAATTTGAAAGGTTGAAGACCAATTTGCAGATTTCAAACTTTTCAAGGAGCAAGAGGATGCACGAAGAGCTGGAGAAATCAAGCAAGTAATTGATGAGATTGATAGTCTTCGAGAGGAGTTTGATCTTGAAGGTTTCACAAGAAAATCAAAGGTTGCATGTGCAGATTTGGAGCAGCAAGACGAAAGGAATGACTTTCGAGTTTATGACAATCCTCTTTTTCAAGAAGGTGATGAGAAAAGTTATGATAATCCTCTCTATGAAGTAGAGGATGAATTAGAGAATGAAACTGAGTTTGGTTTCCAGTGCTTGGATGCCTCGATATCACTCCATGAGGAAGTGCCACGTCTGTTGATTAGTAATGAATGCATAAGTGGGTTTGAGGATGAAGTCTATACATGGGAAGTGTTGATTCGAGGAGATTTCAACATCTTCGACACCAAGGTGTTAACAAGGCAAGATTTGGTAGCTGCTGGTAACTTCAGTACAGCAGCAAGGAGCAAAGATTTCAGTTTTGTTACTCATGAAGTAGGGAAGAATGATGGACCAGAACTTGGTGTTTGTATGCTTGTCAATCCATCCCTTTGGTTGAATGATGCTTTGACATTTCTTAGTCCAATTTTGGAGTTGGATTTGAGGTCATTTAATATTTCGTGCTCCAATGTTGTTGAAACTTTCATGGATAGGCTTCAAGGGTCCAATAGAGGAGGCATCAATCTCTTCAATATACACTTGATCCTTACTAGCTCTTGGGGATGCATTGAGATTTCCTTGCATTGTGTTGAAAATCATTTTCAGTTGGGTATCCATGCTTGGGATTCTCAATATGGGTTGATAGAGCTTATTACTTGTGGAAAGAAGGACTTTTGGAGGGATAAGGATCAAAATTTCAGTATTAATGATGTTGTTACTTTCTTTACCAGCCCCTTGATGGTTCCGTTTGTTCATCAACAAATGGATTGGAGAGAAATTTTGAGTATGGATTGGAAAGAGGAACAATTGGTTGCTCTTGGCGTTGATCCTTGGCTAAGACAAGAGCAGATTTTGAGACTCGTGCTTGCTGGTTGGAGGCTGACCAGCCCTGTTACTTGTGGAGTTACTCTCGTTTGGGAGAGTTTTCCCATCACCACTTGCCAACGAGGTGGTAGTTTTCCGATGGAGATTGCTCTAGTATGTTTTCCGGCCATTTTTGAGGTGTTACCTTGCAACTCTATGCTCATATCATACACTCACACTTGGCAATTTCTTTGGTGCTGCTGTTTTTTCTTGTGTGAGGCATTAAAATCAGATTGCTCTTCGCTGACTTTAGCCTTGAACAGCAGAGACTATTTGTTCCTTCATACCAACTCTATTTTCAGGGTTCATCTTATGGAGGCTTGTGATGTTAACTTTGATAGTTCTCTCTCATTGTGGGTTCAGGACAGCGAACCACCACTTGTTTTGATTCATCATTCTGAGATTCATGAGGTTGGAACTATGAGAGTTTTATGTAGTCTTCATGGTGGTATCAATATAATTCAGTTGGTGCATAGTAGCTCCATGAGGAGACGTGAGTATGAGTTTGTTGAGCTCTTGCAAATGATTGTTTTCCTCTTTGCAAGAAGATTCGAAGATGTCACATTTGCAGTCATGACTTTGTTTGTTACCATGAGGAGGTATGCTGAGGAGATTGATTTTGAGTTGAGTAGCCTATCTTTCTTCTTGCCTAGAATTGTGGTTGACAGTGGTATGATTGTTACTGTTGACTCTGGGCATCTTGTACGTGAGACGTTGCATGATTTTGATCTCAGTCCTTTAAGATCTTTCAATTTGAGTATCATGGATGGTAACACTTTGGAGTTACAAGGGAGGTTAGTGCAGCATTGGCATGATGATTTTACTGATGTGATCAGAGTAGTGCAGCAGTGGCATAGTGGGTCCTTCCTGAGATGGATTTGGGAACCTGGGATCATACTTGTTTTGGTATGGATCAATCTTAACTTTTCGGGAGTTATGATGGTATTGCTTGAGGACAAGCAATTTTGGGAAGGGCGGACTGTAATGTCCCCATTTTTAGCACCGCGACTTTCGCTGATTGACGGCTCATCCCGGTGTCATTTACCAGTCGCAGGCAGAAATTAGGGTTTTCAATCGCTTGGCTGGGTTCTATTGAAGATTCGTGGCTTTGTTTGTTGGAGTTTGGGTGCGTTCGGATTCGATTCCTTCCGGGTTTTCTCGTGAGAGTTTCTAGTGGTGGCGCATGCATTGCATTCCGAGCAACTTTCCGAATTTACTATTTTTAGTAAATTCTATTTTTGGCAGTGGTCCAGTCAGCACCAGCTCAGTCAACTTTCCTCTTCTGGCAGTTCATTGGGTAATTCTGAATTTTGGCGTAAGGGGTTCATTTTGGAGGAATAAGTATTTTAAAGACAATAATGTTTTATTTTATAAAATAACCCCTTGTCCTAGTATTATGACCTTAAGTTGTTTTAAAGAAGGGGACCTTGAGGGGTATTGTCTCATGAAGGAAATATTTTATATTTCTAAAGTCAAAAAATATTACTTGGAGAAAAGGACGCCTTTTTATGAAGGAAAAGATTTTAAAATAAAGAAATATTAACTTCATGAAAGGGGGCGCCCAAATTGGAGGGAAAAGAAGATAGTTACAAAATTGAAAATTAGGGTTTCTTTCTAGAAGCTTCTAGAGGGTCCTCTCAAAATTATAAAAGGGAGCTTTGGGTCTTCATTTAGACATCTTATGACTTCTATATTGTTATGCTGCCGAAATGGTAACAAGATTGCTTCGAGGAATGAATGCCTCCTAGCCTTGGCTCGACTTCGTGCTTGAGAGATAGCACCTAGTGGAGAGGTTTGCTTGTTTGAGTGACATTTTGTAGTGTGGTTTGCATTTGTAGTTTGGGTTTCCTTATGTAGTTCAGTTTATTGCATTTTATGTCACGAGCTTGTTGGCATTAGGGCCACCCATAGTTTCACTCATAAATCAAAAATACAAAAAGAGTTGTTCTCGTATTGTCTCATTGGTTTTCTCTGCTGGAAGTGACCCTTCATGAATATTTGCGATTTTAATACCTAAGTTTATGATTTTATAAAGCAAATTCGTCATTCCTTGTAAGGCGCCCTTTCTGGAGTGCTTTGGGATCCATGCCATTAATTAATAGCTACTATTAGCTGCCCTTTCTCATAACTAAACTAGGCGCCATCATTTTAAGAGTATTTTGCATCAGTTTTCATGTAATTTGAGTGAGAAATGAGTGAGTTGTGAGCTTTTCATTGAGTTTATGTATTGCTGGTTCTATATTTCATGTTGCTGGTCTGTCAGATCAGACTTGAGAAAATTGCATATTAGCGAAGGATGGGTGTTAAGAATTCATTATTGACCTAGTGGATGACATCTTTACTTAAATCCTTGATCTTCTAGGCATTCTACTTCTCATTGTAAGCTGAACAGTAGTACTGTCAGCATTTCTCTCAGTTTTGCTTATCATGTTTGTAATTGCCCACTGAATAAGTGGAAGAAGCTGGCTTGCCGCCTATTTACTTTGATTTGCATTGTAATATCTTACATCTCCACCCTATGGTAGCTCCATTCCCACTCCGGGTTTGAAAGCACATTCTGGGTGTTGAGTTTATTTCGAAGTTGCATTTGTATTTCTTTAAATCTCCACCATATGGTCGCCTCATTCCATTATGGTTTGGGTAGCACATACTTGGTGTTGAGTTACTTTCAGTTGCAATTCTGATTTATTGTACTGACGATCCTCTTGCCATATGACAGCCTCTCTCTTGTTGAGATTGAGTGCGCATTCTTGGCAATGAGTTATATTGTAACTGCTGGTTTGATTTATCTAACCCTAATGGGTGCCTTCTGTATGTTGTTGTAATTGCATTCAAAATCAAGTACCGGTCCGCTCTTTCGTGACCGCACCAACATAGAATAAAGTTCACCAACGGCTACTCTATCCTCTCTTGAACAAAATCTCCTGCATGCTAAGATTGCTAGAAAGATCATGCATTCAACTCCAAGGTTCCTTCATGCAGTGGATAGTCTTAGTTGGCTCGATGTGATTTGCTGGTATTTCAAGGGGACTTACAAAATTGTTCAACAGCGGAGAAGGGAATTTGAATGCTCGAAAGGTTTGTCTATAAAGCTCTTGTTTCCTAAACTAACCAGAAAGTACTGAATTTAAATGGTTGCAGGGATAAGAAGGCTCTAATCTACTCTAAGGCGTGGGACATGGCGATCAATTCTTGCAGACTTCAACCAGGCTTTGCTTTGCCTTGCTTCAGACAGCCTCCACAAAACCGGTGCAATCTTCAAGGGGAGTAACTAAAAATGTTCAAATTATAATTCAACAATGGAGACACCGTCATAACGATGCATGCCAACATGAAGATCATAATCGAAGTTAAGTCCGCAATGTTCCAGTTGACCACGCAAGGCGAACCCACCATCAGCGAGCCCGCTAGTGGTATGGATTTAACGAAGCTTGCTTAAATTAAACACCACATTCCACAACTATCATCTACGTACATGAAATAAATTTTACTCTACTTTAAGTTAGAATACTCTAAAATGCTAAGTGATTCGGAAGGACAAAGGAGCCTTGCTAGCTACTCACAACAAAAGACGAAATTCACCATCAATGAAAACTCTTTTTATTATGAGAGTGTTCACAACAAATTCTTACAAAGCATTCAATGAGAAAGTTTTCCTTCCTCCTCAATCTAAGCTCTGCTATCAAACTATGCTAATCAACTATGCTCTATCTCCTAGCTGTCTCTCTATCCTCTAATGATCTAATGGATTACAAATGAGGGGGTGATAACCCTTTGATAGTTGGCCAAATCCAACGGACGACTTAGATTCAATTACAATGAAGGGCTCAGATTGAGCCATATAAACCCTAACCCTAAAAAGTACCACCAAGAGGAGTGGGGTAATAAATGAGCAATTAATGGCCACATCCTTCTAGAAGATTCTCATCCAGAGACGTGTTCCCACTGTTCCTTTTCTGACTGCAAACTAGATGAGTCTGGTCGCCACTGCTTCAATTTCTTGGATTGGTATGGCAGGCACGTTCTCAATCTGAAACTTCAAGGATGTAACTTTTTAACCTGTTTGATGGTGATTTTCCTCCTTCCTGCCATTGCATCTTGAGTTGTACGAAGCATGCTGGAGAACATCTTTTGGGTCATTGAAGGACTTTACACTTAAGGATAATTTCTTTGCTTTGCTCTTTAGCCCATTCCGCTGTCATTCTTTAACATTGAAGCCTTTTGTTCACTCCTCATCCTTAGCCTTGAGGGCGTTTTAGTGCTTGAGGATGATCCTTACTGCCTAGGCCTTCATCTCTTTTTCTCTACTCTAATCTTGAAGGATTTTCTTATCACGGACTCGATCAGTTCTTGTTTACCACCTGCCTACCTGTGTTAGGTGCACATTAGGTCCTTGTGAAGAAACTTCCAACACTTAGTCATTTCTTCTAACATCTCCTTTCATGATTTGGGCACAACTGAGACATTATGGAGGAGCTTGAAACATGCAACTTTATCCCTTGTTGCCCTGGAGTATTTGCTTCATCACCTCAAGTCATCATGTTTTGGGTCCAGCGTTCAGCCTGCAAAACAAACAAAGAGAAGAACATCAAAATACTCTATAATATAAATTCTCTTTACTTACCTAATCTTTGTGTTTTGATTTCCAAGGTCCGATTGATCTCTGGATATGATAGAGTCCATCATTTTTCAATAGCAAATTTTTCTTTCTTCACAACTTTTCATCATGTGAGCATTATCATCCGTGTGCTAGGGCGTATATCACCTTAATGTGTTCATCTTCTTGCCTTAGAATATTTTTATCTCCTCTAGAACATTTTAGCAATTTGGAGCCCAGCGTCCAAAAATCATAAACCAAGGTGCAATATTTTAAAAATTTAATCCCCTTAGAAAAATATCCAAGACACCCACAAAATCTCCCCTCAGAAAATAAATATTTTACAACTTTATTATCCAAGGGTACACATGAAGGGGTACATTTAATTTTTGACCCTTGAAAATATTTATTCTCAATATTTATTTCAACTCCTCCAATATCTTTCTCATGAGCGTGCCTTGAAGGGGCTCATTCAATTTACCCTGCCTTAGAAAATTCTCTTCTCACCTGAACCTACTTTATCTTGGGTGCATTTGGGGAGTAGTGATGCCATTTAGAACTTACGCCTTAGGAAATATTTCTCCAACTTTCTACATTGATGGGTGCATTTACTAGGTGGTCATGTCATTTTTCCCAGACTTAACATTTTTCATGCCTCTACCCTCAACTTGGGCGCATTTGAGATGGTCTGCTTCCACTTTCATCACCTTAAACAATTTTCCAAGTCCACTCATACCTTGGGCGCATTTGCTAGGTCCTTCTCCCAGTTTCAAAACACTTAGAAATATTTTAAGTCATCACCTTGATGGGCGCATTAGGAGGTATTTACTTCCATTTTATGACTTAGAAAAATCTTCCATCTTGATATCTTCTGCTTCTTGTGTTGGGCGCATTTAGAGGGGGTGGCCTGCCAGTCGCCAACACTTAGAAATTTTTTTCTATTCCATCTCACAAGCTAGGTGCATTCAAGGGTCCCTGCTTCAAGTCTTCAACTTAGAAATTGTTTTACCAACTTCATATTGCTAGGGCGCATTTTGATGGGTCTACTTCCAATTTCTTACACTTAGAAACTTTTTCAGTCTTCCTTGAGGCTTGGGCGCATTTGGGGGGGGGTCAGGAAAATTTCCTTGGTTTCTTTGACATTTTTGTGTATTTGTTGTGATCTTTTTTCACACCTCACTCCATTCGAAATGGGGACCCCCTAATTTTTTTTCGCTTCTTTCGGGTCTTTTGGCTTTGCTTTTTGGTCTGTCTCTCTCGATCTGTTCCTCCCATTTGATGGTGTACTTATTATTTGACCTGGGTTTAAATTATGACTAAGTCTGGAACGTCTTCTAATGAATTAGGGTTTATAATCTTCAGACTGCTTTGAGGTCAAATCGAGTTGGCTAATCAACTTCTGAGCTTAGCATTGCTGTCAGAATGCTTTAAACAGAATCCCTCTGAATTTTCACTGAATTTTGCAACATTTCTATTTTTGGGTAAACAAAGCATCTGTTACTTTAAAGCATAAAATGTGAGCATTCTGCTTATATGCAAAATTTTCAGATGCATGTCTAGAGATTCTTTGTGGGTTTTTCGATACCTTCGTAGTGATATGACATGCAAGACAGGAAATCAACTTTCAGCATTCAGCCTTCGGAGGCTGTAATTAGAGTTTGCATGCGAGTTTTCTCAGTGCATGTCGGCATATTCTTTCTGGGTTTTCCGAGAGCTTCGCAATGGTGTAACATGCAAGTGGAACTGATCACTTTTCTGAAACTTGCAATTTTTAGCCGGTGCTTGCATGTTGATGATTTTTTGGGGTTTTTCTGGGTTTTTCAAGATCTCTCGGGCAGTGTGACATGCAAAATCATCTGATAACCGGTTGGTCACCTTTTCAGCTACTTTCTATTTTTAGCAGGTACACTCCGGTAGCTACCCCACACTTCAGAATCACGAACACGGTAACATGTAGCAGAAATGAGGTCAAACGGAGCTCATTTGGGACACATGCTGGAAAATTAGGGTTTCGAGCTTCGGGACTCAAAATGAGGAATCAGACGTCAAAATTTCCAAAACTGAAGTATCCACCATGATCAGTATCCTTCAGGGAGTCTACTGGCAAAATTTGAAGGAAAACGAAGCACTTACTATTTTTAGTAAGGTGTTCCTGAGACCGGCTATAAATAGAAAGTCAACATCCAGTCTCAGTATGAATAGGTCAAGCAGGTGATGAGGACCCCATGGTGCGAATTTCAAGACAAACGGAGTTGCAGAGGATGGAAAATCAGACACTTGCTATTTTTAGCAGGCTAGTGCTGAGGAATTAGGGTTTCCCAAATTCAAAGAACAGGACACGACAATCATGTAAATGCAGTATCTAGCCACGATCACCACATCTCAGGCATTCGGCAAATGAAATTTGAAGACATTCTGAGCAATTGCTATTTTTAGTAAGTTGCTAAAAATAGCAGGTACAGGCTGGCATCAGGGCCCGACAGCTCAATCATATCTCGAAAGTCGAAACGAGAAACAAAATCAAGCTTTTCGAGTCAAAGTCAATTCAAAGCACAAAATGTGGAGAACTTTCTAAAAATAGAAAGTCGAGGGAAAGCTAAGGTGTGAGAAAAAATCATTCTAAATTTGGCAAAAGGCATGAAATCCACCAAGTTTGATAATTTTTCAAGTCTAGCATTGAAATTACGCCTTAAAAGGCTTAGAAGAGATGAAAATTCTACCAGGCAAAATGAAGGCTCCGCAGGTGCGTCGAAGTTGACCCTCCATAGAGGCGCCGGACTTGGAAGATAGGATTTTAATCTAAGAGTATTCAAAATTTGATGCTCGGAGGGTCAAATGCACCCACTTTGAAGGGTGACTCAAAGATCTTCTAAGCGTGCGAGAATTTGATGCTCCCAAAGACATTTAGCCCAAGGCCATGAGGGTAGACTTGAAAGTGACTAAGGCATACGAATTGAAAGTCCAAGGTTGAAATGCGCCCTTGAGCTTGGAGTTGATAAAATTAAAAGCTCAACATGCTATTTGCGCCCCCATTTAAAAGCTCACCCTCTTGTTTGCGCCGAGGCAAGTGGAAAAGGTAGAGACGTCCAGGCCATGAAGATATGCGCCCATCACAAGGTGGCTGTGCAAAGAAATTTCTAAGTGTCCAAAGCTGAAAGTCACCCCTACCAAATGCGCCCAAAAGCTAAGAAGGCTAAGAGAGAAAAGTTTGAGTGCTTGAAATTGAAAGCTAGACCCCCTATATGCGCCCCCCTTAACCTGAAGAATGAATTAAAGATATATTCTAAGTGCTTCAAATTTGAAGATCAACTCCCCATATGCGCTTGGGTTAAAGAGAAGCTGATGGCATCAAGAATTTTGACTAAGGCATTAAATGAAACCTCAGGTAGTCATTCGCGCCTGGGAAGAAGGAGGTGATCAAAGAGCTAAGCGTTGAAATCTGAAGCTTCCCCTGCAATATGCGCCTTGAGGAATACTCTAAGACACTTAAAATGGAACCTCTACATGCCATTTGTGCCCTTGAGGTTGAAGCTAAGCCGAAATTTGTCTAAGTCACAAAATGAAACTTCACTCACTTATATGCGCCCAGCATCATGGAGTTGATGAAAATTTGGAGAAGCATACATCATATGCGCCTTGGTCAAGAGGAAATTAGGAGTTTGAAATTTTGAGTAAGGCGTTTGAATTTGGACTATGGCAAATAAATGAAGTTGACCAACTCATGTGCGCCCAAGCAAGTGGAGGGAATACAAAGATGTGTAAGGCAAATATTTAAAAATAAAAGCTCAAAGTATTAAATGCGCCTAAGCTTAGGCAAATATTCAAAAATGTTTCTAAGGCATAGCAAACTGGAAATACAACCTCCTAGATGCGCCTTGATGGAAAGTTGAAGTTGGAGATTTGTGCTGGCAAAATGAAGCTTGATAAAGTCAAAATGTGAGAATGAAAATCAAGTACATCTGAATTTGACATTACGGCAGCAAAAAAATTAAAAGAAGCGTTAGGTAATTAAAAATTTCTGCAGGCAAATAAAGTGAAATTCACCTAAGTCAGAGAAAACGAATTAAAATTAAAATTTAATTATTTTCCAAAGTTTTAAATTAAATTCCCCTTTAATTTGGACACATGAAGTTTTAAAATTCGGGAGATTTTAATTGCGGGGAATTTATTTTGGAGTTAATACGGACGGAAAATAATTTTGCCTAGCCATTTTAAAATGCCGACGATGATTTTTCACAGACGCTGGCGAAATGAATTAATTTCTCGGATGAAATTAAATGGCATCAAAATTAAATCTTAAATTTTAATATGCCATTT
>VDFB02063037.1:0-19631 GCA_007258455.2 Sequoia sempervirens
CTCCTAAGAGAAAACGGAATTAAAAAATGGGTTCTGCTAGGGTTTGGTGATTTCCTGGTTTTTTTTTGGCTCTACTTGGGTTTGAGTGCTGTTTTCTTTGTCTCCATGATCTCTGGTTCCTCCTGCAATGTCTCTTGGTAGGGAGGGAGGCCATCCCCCCTCTCACTTGATCAAGGTACAGTGGTTGGAGCTAGATCTTTGATTCAAGAAAAAAAAAATGTAGTGATAGTGGCTGCAGGCAAAAAGAAGATGGATATACCTGGCAGAGGACCACATTCTTGCATGCTAGCCTTTGTGGAATCTCCAAGGAAATAAGCAATTCAATTAAAGTCAAATTAAATTTTGTAGCGAGGCAGGTGCTCTTCAGTCAACTTTAAAATTTTGCGTGTTCTTATGTACTTCATGCAATTCATATTTTCAAAATTAAAAAAGAAGACAAATCATTTAAAGTTTTTACCTAGCTTTTTATGATGTTTGAACCCTGCTTCCTTGCCTGCATTCTCTAGTAACTTTTTTATGTTCTTTGCTAATTTTTTTTATAATGAATGTAAAGTTTTCTGCTCGTGAATAAAAACTCTAATTTACTGTTTTATTGACACAAATGTTGCAACAGTACTTACCAAGTTACTCTCATCCACATTGAATAAATGAATGATAAATCTGATGTGTGAACTTATGAGTTCTTCTGATAATGCAGGCTTGATTCAACTGAAAAGCTTTTGGAAATCAAGGGAAAGCATTGGAAATTTTCCAGCATCATCTCAGAAGTTCATGTTGAAAATAATTGGTGAAGAGTATGCTGAACAGAATATAACAAATTGCAATGTTTTTGGAGGAGTGGATTCCTGTGCATCCATTTCTAATTTCTCAAGTTACATGAAGAGCTGCAATTCAAAAGGCAGTCTTATAGATTGTGCATTTCAAATTGATACTTTACAAACTACTTTGGGAGACCCAATGTTTGAACTGCAACAATATACTGGAGCCAAGGGTGAGAATTACTTAAACAGTTCTCTCTATAAATTATCAATGAAGTTTCTCTGCCAGTGTTATAAGAATGGAAGTAAAATACAAGAGCAGTTTTCCTATTAAAATTTTATGCTCCTCATTAACATATATGCTAATTAGTCCTTGCATATGTTCAAGGACTAGTTTACTTTTAATGTCCGTAATCCTGTTTGAGAATGAATTATATCTTTGATTTTATTTTATTTTTTAAATTAAAGGCTAGTAGCCTATATATATTATTAATTATAAATAGGAAATACAATATGCCATTACACTTCAAAATTGATCATACTCTGATCAGATCAGTTTGCAACCATTTTTAGCTATGATCATGTGCCTTTCTATTGTATACATAGCCATAAGCATAATATATTATGATATTTTCAAAAACCATAATATGCTGCAATTGACGTAGCTTGGGGAAAACCTCTTGAAATTTCATGATGCGGATTTAACCAAGCATGTGACCAAAATTCTACTTATCAGCACCAAAACCCTTTTTTCCACCGCTTATCAACTATAACTTGCATACCAAAACCACCTAGAAGCACCAAAAAAATTCCATCATCGCTTGACAACTTCTTCTGCAGACATGACTGGAAACTTCTTCTTCGATTACCAAGCCCAAAAAGAACTAATGTGGCCAACTGCTTATTCTTCCATCAGCATAATCTCCGGAGAGTTCTCGCCGTGCTCTTCATTTCCCACTTCCACATTCTGAGAGTTGACTGTGACATTCATATTAGGGACCACATGATGGCGATGGGAATTGACTGCTTGAGGGAGAGCCAGTGAAATATTCTGAAGCATATTTTGAGGCACCCCTTGTGATGTTGGAGGAACACTTACTGGCTGACAGTGATTTACAGAGGCTGCTGCATGGTAACAATTGTGATGAAGCAGAAAAGACACGTAATGGTACTTCTCCCTAAAGCATTTAGACGTTTCCCTTCCCAGATAGTGACTGTATCTTGACAAAGCCCTATTGAGATGACTTGGGTCACTAAGCTCAAGAGATAACTTTAAGGCATCAAAGACATTGACAAATGCTCAATTGTGGGGTAAGAAATGTGGTGGAAAAATTCCACCAACATAGCCATCACCCATACCAAACACATATTTCTGGGTGCAAACCAAGAGGGCATCATTCTAAAGGAATACCTCATTAACCATCTTTTCTGCAATTAAACTCACTGATTCTAGACATTGCAACATGTCCATGACATTAGAAATAAAAATAGACAGAATATTTGATGGAAATAATAACCTTCTTGACTTAGGGTGAAGGATTTCCGTCCCAATGACACATTTGAGGCATCTGTAGTCACAAGGACAATGAAGCTTGAGCAATGACTGCAGTTGAGCTTCATCCAAACTACCTGAGAATGGTAACTCCCACCGTTGAACTGGAAACCACACTCAAAAGTTCTTTGGTCGATAATCCATCCCTGCTGCCGAACTTTTGACCACTGCACCACCTTAGCCTAGGCTCTTGCAATCCTTAATTAAGCTTTAACCCTCAAGTGAACAGAGGATAAAAACTCTTAGCTTCAAATGTGTTCGCATGATCCTACAGACAAATTTTCTGTTGCCACCGTTTACTTGCTTTGGGTGAATAAATAGAAGAGATTTTGCCAAATATCATAATCTTTAATGATGACTTAGTATTCGGAATGAACACAGCTTTGCCAGACCATCAAAAAAGTGACATGTAACACATGCTACAAAGTCCTTACACGCCTCCAGAATAAATAAGAATATATGGGCCTTTAATACATAAGAGAATTTCGTACCGAATTCCCTGAGAGCATACCATGGATTGATTAGTTTTAAGAACCTGCAATCATGAAACAAACGTTAATACATTTGAGGATGGAAATGCGAAACCCGAATGTGCCGCACCACAGAAATCACATCACTAGTTTGCTCTTAGTCGTCCTGAGGAGTACGAATTCAGTGAGTCAAACATATATTTTCTTACATTAGCGACAAGCAACTAATAGCTACTTACATCACATTGGATTGGGAACGTGCCCTTATTAGATTCCTATCAATGCAATCCTGACAGCTCATGATTTATCGTACACCTAGATCTGTGTGTAAACAATTAGCATTGGAACCTGTGTACCCTCACTTTTGAAAGCAAACCATTGCCACGGAAGCCTTTCATTGCTAAGACATCTTTGCCACACAAGCCTAGCTTGCTCACTAGAGCTGCTACATCAGCCATTTGCCACGAGTCTAACTTGCACACTTAGAATGCCAAGGCAACCACTTACCCCCCTTACTACTATGCACGAAGATTTGACATAACCCCAATTTATATAGACAAATTAGCTTTTCCTTTAAAAGAGTGAAAGCTAAAACATTTAAACATGTAGAAGAGTACATTCCCTTAACAAAATTTCTTCAAATTTAGGAGGCATTTTCCTTGACACAATCATATGAGTGACTTCATCAGGTGTTTGGTCACAACCAAAATTAGCTAGATAATTTGCCATGCAATTGCCTTCTCTGTAAACATGGATAATATGATAGTGTTCTATTTTGTCAAGTAAATTCCAAATCTGTTTAACTATGTACCCAAGCTTCCAGTTGACAATCTTGCGTTCCCTGCATGCATTTATCAGAATCAAGGAATCTCCCTCTATTTGAAGGTTGGGTAACTTGAGAGCAATTACTAGCTTTAAGCCTTGAAGCAAAGCCTGAGCCTCAGCTGCATTATTAGTCCCTATTTTCAGTTAAAAAGATTTGGCACATAATACCATTCCTTTATAGTCCTTGATTGCAACTCCAGCTCCTGAAGAACCTGGATTCCCCCTTGCTGCCCCGTCAAAGTTCAATTTAAATAAACCTGCTGGAGGGGGCTTCCAAGAGATGATATCCCTGTTTATTTTTTGGCTTGGTTGATGAAGACTCCCTCTGAAAGGTAGTTTAAGAAGAGGCCATTTGCTCATTAGCTTTGAATCCCAGTCAGTAAAGTTTGAACCAACATGTTTTACCTTTTGCACATACCCATTTACTATCTTTGAGATTGACATCTCCAAACTGAGTAATAACTGATCCATATTGAGTTTTTCTTTCCTGAAGATGCATTTATTTCTTGCCCACCAAATAGCCCATGTTACTGAAGCCGGGATAATGGACCAAATGCTTGAAAAAAATGAGCTTTTGTAAGCCTCTGGCCAACTTGAAAACAATTTCCAAAGAGTGTCAGGAAATGCCGATTGCCAATTCATTTTTGATACTACATGCAACCAGCATGCTTGAGCTATTGGACAATGTAAAAATAAATGATGACATTCTCAGGTTCTTTTGCGCATAGGACACATTGAAATGGCTCTGCTATCCCAAGCTTTGTTAGCTTGTCACTTGTCAATTATATCTTTGATTTATCCTTTTATTTTCTCTGGTTGTATATGATGATTGAGTGATTTTTTTTGTTTGTCAGGAACTGACAACAACTTGGCTAGCTAATCAAATCTTTAATTTAGGTGTTAATGCACCCAATTCACAGAATTAAAACTTTCCATTTTCACTTTAAACATGTAAAAGTAACATATACCAAAGATATAATAAATTTCTTCCTTTCTTTATTGATAAACATGTACAAAGCATAACATGTTTCCACATGAATTTCATTTTCATCGCAAATATAAATCAGAGTACAACAGTAATGCAATTACATACATAGCTCAAAAGCTTTTGAACAAATAGAAGTAAGAAGGTTCAGGAGTCCATCCTTTCAAATCTTGGGACACTACTGGAGGAGAAACATCACTTCTAACCACGGACTTTATAATGCGGTCCCCTCAGACCCATCATTTTGTAATGAACGCCCTTCAAGAAGAGATTGGTAGGTATCCTTTAACGACACTAACCTGAAAGCATAGTGTCGGTCCTACTCAACTAGGAACTCCATATTTCACAATCTCAGATCTAGTACTTGACTACAATGAACTCCGACAGTAGGTCTCAACTATCTCACCATCTAGTGGGATGTTGTACCACTACTTTGCCAAAGTATTCTATTCCAAGACTTCAATGAAGGTCTTCTATCATAAACACTACTGTACGATTTGACTTAAGGCTTCCTTACTCTAATGCATAGGTTTGTCCTTCAATGGTGAATCCAGCTATCCCATATCCTACAATCATATCGTGAATCCTTACTTGAAATGAAAATAGACCAAGGTTCTATCACCTCCTAACTAGGAATTCTTTATCCTAGGAGTACTTAACTTGTCTCAGTTATCCTAATAACTTAAGTTAAAAGACTTTACTTGATTCTGCCTTCATTTCGATCCTAGTAGACAATAAGTACATCTACGTATTCTCCATATAGAGATTCACATCAACATGCAAAACCATTCAAAATGCAAATAAACCCTTCCCTTTTATCTTTTCCATTATTTCGTTTTAATGCAAGAGAAATAATCTAATCCCTTAAGCACTTTATCCAAATAATCCCTTTTTCACAATTTCCCCTATTCATTGAATCCTTTACACATTTTCTCCTTTAATGCATTGCTTTTATTCATCGAATTGGTTCTTTCCTATTAAAGCTAATAGAAAGCAACGATCACAAGACGCAAAATAAACAACACTTAACAAAGGTTATATAATAGGAAGATTCATGCCTGATTTTAAAGCTTCTCCTTCCAGACTTGCTCTTTTAAATTCTTCTTCAAATAAGCCTCCGTAGTTTCAGCTAAATATGGCTTCTTTTATGGAAGTATTTCTCTCTATAGAGAACTCCTATATCTCTGTCTCACAGACGTGTTTCCACCACTCAATTCCTACTCAGCTATACAAATATCTCACTCTGAACTAAATATGATTCAATCACTGTAACTGGTAATTGCTGGTAATAATGCACTGAATTTATCAATCTAAACAATATAGGAAACTTAAGCAGTATAATGTAATGGATATGGAATAAAATAGTAAACTCAGATTGCTCCCAAGATGTGTTCACAATGAATGGAAGGGCGTCATTATATAGGGCCCGAAATACAACGGATTCCCAGTTATGTAGGCATGCCAAATGACAACACAGTAATCAGAAACAGTCAAAAGACATTTGGCGGATTATTTAACCCTAAGTCATCAACATGAAGGTGATTCGACCTCCATTTTTGACAGCAGCAAAGCTTATTTCAATTTGAATTCGTTCAGTTTGTTAAAACGTGACAGCGCTTGTTCTCACGCGTTTTTTCAGCTAGGTTATTTGCCAAGTTTTATTGAAGACCTTTCCCTTGCTCTAATGGCGTCCAGATTTCATTTTATTCACCAAGCAAGAGATAAATCGGCCATTTTCAACTGTCCGGCCCTAGTCGCGCGAATTTCCTGCGCGTTTTTCATTTTACCTTCTGCATTTTCGCGTTTTTCTTCTTTATTTCGCTTTGATAAAACTTTAATATTTTAATAGATTTTTCAAAGTAAATATGGCGCATATATGCAGGCTCATATTTGAAGATTAACACTTCAAAGAATACATTCTAGAAAAATTCGCGTTTTCTTATCAATTCGTGATTTTTATGAAATCCGCGATTTTTAATTTCTTCCCAGATTTGGCATTCGTGCTTTACAATGTTTTACTTTCCATTTCATTTGATTTTATCAATTCTTTTATTTAAATATATTTTGTATATTTTAAAATACTTATATAATATAGTTTGTGTAATTATTTTAAAATTTATATAATCCACATTTCAATATTATTTATTTATATATTTTATCACATATATATTTCAATTAAGTGTAATATTTTATATATATAAATATATATATTTTCCGACATTACATCGTGATGTATATATATATATATATATATAAATATTACCTTAATATTAATATATATATATTTAAATATATAACTATATACCACATTTACATAGGTATTTATGTATTTATGTATATACATATATTCATAATATAATCACATTATTAATATATACATTAATACATAGATATTTATGTAATTTTGCTAGGCAGTATTATTAAATATTATCTCCACTACAGATATCAGACGGAATGTGTACACATATACACTTGTATATGCGTATGTATAGATGTATGTGCCTAATTAATCAAAACACATAATATTCACATAATTCATATCACTCATACTTGGACCATGGTATAGCAAGTCTGACGTTTAAACAATCACATTCCCTAAGCATAAAGTAATGAATTCAGAACCCTTATGTCTATACACAAGCCTAGGGATGACTTACCGTTAGACTTGGCTTACTCAATCTATAGTTTGTGTGTGTATGCTCAATTTGGTATTCGTTACTGTTTACCCGACCAAGTTCCTCCCCGAATGATGTCTCTCCTCTGTCCGGAGGTACAGTCTTCGTACCTGCACATCACGACATGATACCGGCAATCATATGCTCATAACAAGGTAAAAACATCTCACAAGTTAGATTAACATTATTCCATAACTGTATGCAACATTTAATCAAAACTAAATCATTTAGAAGTAACAATCAAATGAAACCATCATTTAAACAGGACTCATTCATTAAATAACGAGATCATTCATGTTTTATTCATCATCAAGATTCAAACATTACATTCAATTGCCCTATACAATAGTAGCTATAATATCGGGATGTAACATACTTCCCCCCTTAGGAATCATCGTCCCCGATGAACTAAGGTATTATTCAAAAAGCATAAAAACATGACTCTACATTTATTCTACACTCTTGAAAGTTTCAAGAATGTTTAATTGGCGTAATCTGGACATCAACTTGTCCATCACTCATGGCAGTGTTCTTCCTGTGCTGAAACATGGCCTTTTGAGTAGGTAGTGAATTGCCATGCTGATTACCAGAAGTTTTGTTGGGGCATTCATTTGCATAATGATTACCTCTACAAATAAAGCATCCTGCTCTTGGTCCTCTTTTCTCCATGGTTTCCCAAGTCTTATTGACACCTTCACTAGCTCTACTAGTGTCACCATTCCTTGAGTTGTCTCTTTTCCAGTCTTTTCTGAATTCTTTCTCATTGAAGCGAGATCTCTTCCCCTTTTTCCTTTCTGCATCTTGCGCAAATTCTTCCTTCTTGGGGGCAATCTTTTCGGGAACTTCAGTTTCCTTCTTTTGTTCTTCTCCTTCATACTGATTGGAGTCTGCCTTAAGCTTTTGTTCCCGCTTAATGGCTTTTTCATACACAAGATCCATTGTGGTCGGACCATGCATATCGACTTCACCTCCAATATTTTTGTTCAGTCCCAAGATGAATTTCCTGATCCGGAATCGTTCATCTTTATGATAGATAGGAACATATCGAAGAAGCCGAGTAAACTTCTCCCAGTACTCGTTGACTGACATGGTCCCTTGCCTCAATTCTTGGAAATCAGAAAGTTTTTGGTCATAATAGAGTTGTGGCAACCACCGCTTACGGAAGATTTCAACGAACTCCTCCCAAGTCAGCTTCCAGGAGTTTATATCCAATTCCAGTTTCTTGTTCATCCACCAGTTGGAGGCTTCTCCTGCTAACTGATAAGCACCCCAAGCTGCTTTAGTAACTTCGTCATAATTTCTTATGTCAAAGTACTTTTCCATTTGTACTAACTACACTTCAGCTTCGTCACCTCCGACACTTCCATCAAATTTTGGAGGGTATACCTTCTTCATATCCTTTGTTAACTCAGTGGACACTTGTTTCTTCTTCTTCTCAATAGACGGAGTTGGAGATTTCTCCTTCTCGTGGTTGTGATTAATGCCTTCTCCATGCGAAGAACTTTCCTCTTCATTATTGGTGACAGGTATCTCAACTGCTTTTGCCTTTTCAAGGTTGGTCAATCTCGCCAGAATCTGTTCCAGCTTTGCTTCAATTCCTGTTGGTTCTTGTTCCTCTTCACGACTTGTTCCAGGAATATTTCTCGTCCTCTCATACACTTTCACCATGATTTAAAAGTTCACTTTAACCTGAACGTTTCATACAAGTTAGCCTAATCTAGACTTTTAACTATCTTTTGGAAAACATAAAAACATACATTCACAAGATTTTCATACAAGTTTTGGTTTACCACGTTCGCTTATTGACTATAATACTTTGCATATTCGCTCAATTGAACATTTCAAGTATAATCATGGTTTGCTTGCTAAACTGAAATACCCTTTTCAGGATTCTAAGCAACTACTTGTTCATAAATCAAAATCCTGTAAATCAAGTTTTCCAAAACGTTGATTTCTTGATGAGTTTATCCACTTAGAACATTATGTTAGTTCTACTAACATGATCAG
The DNA here is from genome assembly GCA_007258455.2 of Sequoia sempervirens. Taxonomy (NCBI): domain Eukaryota; kingdom Viridiplantae; phylum Streptophyta; class Pinopsida; order Cupressales; family Cupressaceae; genus Sequoia; species Sequoia sempervirens. Next base: position 9,273 of record VDFB02063037.1, read on the forward strand.
ATTGATCTGTCTTATGTTCTATCATTTTCCTCTAGAATCTAAAGAGAGTATATATGTTCTACCAATGATGATTTCCGATCTTCATTTTCTGGTATACCGGACATTACCTTGCCACATTCCGTGCAGCTTCTTACTCTATCTTTTTCTAGGTTATAGTGGTTTCTCATCCGACAATTTCTGTTGTCGTTCCGATGTCTTAACTTGACATTAATTCTCTTGTTTCATTCTCAAATTCTCATAGACTCAAAGCTGTTCTATACGGAATCCAAAAGTTTTTGACTCTTTATAACTGTAGTTTACAACTATAAAAGGTTGTCACATTCCTTCTTTGGAGTCACAAAACTATTTCGTTGGATAAAGGTATAACCTGGTTATTCATCCTAACCTTTCTGCCTAACCTAATTGCATATGTTTCCGCAATTCAAGTTGATATATGTTGGTTTAGGAGTTCCTTTTCTAAGGATAACTCTTAACTCGTTTCAATTTACATAAGTTACTAAGGATCTCATTTTCCTTTTCACTTTTCTAAGTTCTTTTCTCTTGCCGTTGTGGCTCAAGAACTTTTCAACCGTTATCTTCTGATAAGGTTTACGCATTGTTGCGTAATGAGCTCATAGGTTTCAGTGCAGAACCTGGTAGCTCTGATACCACATGTTACGACCCAATTCTGCGTAAATTAAAAACTTTCCCATTTTCACTTTAAACATGTAAAAGTAACATATAACAAAGATATTACAATAAATTTCTTCCTTTCTTTATTGATAAACATGTACAAGTTACAATATGTTTCCTCATGAATTTCATTTTCATTGCAAATATAAATCAGAGTTAAAAAGGAATACAGTTACATACATAGCTCGTAAGCTTTTGCACAAATAGAAGTAAGAAGGTCTAGGAATCCGTCCTTTCAAATCTTGGACATCGGCCGATTGTGGAGGAGAAACATCACTCGGGCGCTTTTCCGCCAACCACGGACTTATAATGCGGTCCCCTCGCACGATCATTTTGCAATGAACGGCCCTCCCTTCAAGAAGAGATTGGTAGGGTATCCTTTAACGATTACCAACTGAGCATAGTGCTGTGTCCTACTCAACTAGAACCTTGCTATTTCACAATCTCGATCTAGTACTCGGATCACAATGAACTGACAGTGTAGTCTCAACTATCTCACATCTAGGTGGATGTTGTACCTTTCACTACTTTGGCCAAAGTATTCTCATTCAGTACTTCGAATGAAGGTCATCTATCATAAACACTACTCAGGGCCGATTTGACTTAAGGCTTCCTTACTCTACGCATAGGTTTGTCCTTCAATGGGTGAATCCGTCATCCCAGACATCCTACAATCATACGAACCTACTAGAAATGAAAACAGTATTCAAGTGTCTTGTATCAATTCTCCTAGCTAGGAATTCTTTATCCTAGGAGTACTTAACTTGTCTCAGTTATCCTAATAACTTAAGCTAAAAGACTTCACTTGATTCTGCCATCATCTCGATCCTAGTAGATAATAAGTACATCTACGTATTCTCCATATATAGAGATCATACTCAACATGCAAAAACCATATAAAATGCAAACAAATCCTTTTCTTTTATCTTTTCCATTATTTCGTTCTAATACAAGAGAAACATTCTAATCCCTTAAGCTTTTAACCCAAATAATCCCTTTTTCTCGATTTTCCCCTTAATCATTGAATCCTTTACACATTTTCTCCTTCAATGCATTGCTTTATTTATGAATTGGTTCTTTCCTATTAAAGCTAATTGCAAGCAATGAACACAAGACGCAAAATAAACAATACTTTAACAAAAGTTATATAATAGGAAGATTCATGCCTGATTTTAAAGCTTCTCCTTCCAGACTTGCTCTTTTAAATTCTTCTTCAAATAAGCCTCCATAGTTTCAGCTAAATATGGCTTCTTTTATGAAAGTATTACTCTCTATAGAGAACTCCTTTATCTCTTTCTCACAGACGTGTTTCCACCACTCAATTCCTACTCAGCTATACAAATACCTCACTCTGAACTAAATATGATTCAATCACTGTAACTGGTAATTGCTGGTAATAATGCACTGAATTTATCAAACTCAACAATAACAGGAAACTTAAGCAGTATAATGTAATGGATATGGAATAAAATAGTAAACTCAGATTGCTCCCAAGGTGTGTTCACAATGAATGGAAGGGCGTCATTATATAGGGCCCGAAATACAACGGATTCCCAGTTATGTAGGCATGCCAAATGACAACACAGTAATCAGAAACAGTCAAAAGACATTTGGCGGATTATTTAACCCTAAGTCATCAAACATGAAGGTGATTCGACCTCCATTTTTGACAGCAGCAAAGCTTATTTCAATTTGAATTCGTTCAGTTTGTTAAAACGTGACAGCGCTTGTTCTCACGCGTTTTTTCAGCTAGGTTATTTGCCAAGTTTTATTGAAGACTTTTTCCTTGCTCTAATGGCGTCCAGATTTCATTTTATTCACCAAGCAAGAGATAAATCGGCCATTTTCAACTGTCCGGCCCTAGTCGCGCGAATTTCCTGCGCGTTTTTCATTTTGCTTCAGCATTTTCGCGTTTTTTCTTCTTTATTTCGCATTTGCAATTCTTTAATATTTTTAATAAAGTTTCCAAAGTAAAAAATGACGCATTTGTTCAAGCTCAAATTTGAAGTTTAATATTTCAACGAATACATTTGAGAAATCCGCGTTTTTAAAGAAATTCGCGATTTTAAGAAATCCGCGATTTTTATGCTCTTCCCAGATTTGCATTCGCATTTTATAAAAGGGTTTTAAAATGTTTTAATTTCCATTTCATTTGATTTTATCAATTCTTTTATTTAAATATATTTTGTATATTTTAAAATACTTATATAATATAGTTTGTGTAATTATTTTAAAATTTATATAATCCACATTTCAATATTATTTATTTATATATTTTATCACATATATATTTCAATTAAGTGTAATATTTTATATATATAAATATATATATTTTCCGACATTACATCGTGATGTATATATATATATATATATATAAATATTACCTTAATATTAATATATATATATTTAAATATATAACTATATACCACATTTACATAGGTATTTATGTATTTATGTATATACATATATTCATAATATAATCACATTATTAATATATACATTAATACATAGATATTTATGTAATTTTGCTAGGCAGTATTATTAAATATTATCTCCACTACAGATATCAGACGGAATGTGTACACATATACACTTGTATATGCGTATGTATAGATGTATGTGCCTAATTAATCAAAACACATAATATTCACATAATTCATACTTGGATCATGGTTTGGAAAGTCTGACGTCTAAACAATCTCATCCCTAAAGCATAAAGTAATGAATTCAGAACCCTTATGTCTATACACAAGCCTAGGGATGACTTACCGTTACCTCGACAAACAGACTTGGCTTACTCAATCTATAGTTTGTGTGTGTATGCTCAATTTGGTATTCGTTACTGTTTACCCGACCAAGTTCCTCCCCGAATGATGTCTCTCCTCTGTCCGGAGGTACAGTCTTCGTACCTGCACATCACGACATGATACCGGCAATCATATGCTCATAACAAGGTAAAAACATCTCACAAGTTAGATTAACATTATTCCATAACTGTATGAAACATTTAATCAAAACTAAATCATTTAGAAGTAACATTCAAACGAAACCATCATTTAAACAGGACTCATTAAATAACGAGATCATTCATGTTTTATTCATCATCAAGATTCAAACATTACATTCAATTGCCCTATACAATAGTAGCTATAATATCGGGATGTAACAGTTAGAATAGTAAAGCAGAGAAACTGCTTGCCTGGCCATTTTATGTAGAAATGGAAGGTTTTGCCTATGTTAAAAGAAACCAGAAAAAGATAATATTTAATCAAGAGTTCTTCATGTTTCTTAGTCTATGTAAGTAGGATATTGAACTACCATTTAAGAATTACAAATTTGTTCTTTATATTGACCATATATTTCTTTTAAATTTTGCTGCAAAATGTGAGCTCTCTAAAATGCATAGCATGTGCCATATTATTCAAGGAAATTAATAACTCTTCAGACAAGATATCTTGTCCAAATATGTCACAACTCTCTTCTTGAAATGCCTGATTAGTATTTATGAAAGCAAAGATATTTTGATAATTAAGAAGGTTAAAATTCTTTGGAAAATAAATGATTAATTAATTATAAATAATAAATACTTTATATGTGTGTGTGTGTAGAGTTGTAATTACAAATAAATAAATATTGTTGTTTAACTTTGACCCACCTCCATTTTGTCTTTTTATTGATTTAAGTTGAATGCCAGTTCAAAAATGTTGTTCATGCTTGTCTGTATTCCTTGAGTGTTACTGATATTTCAACTTCACCATTTTATTTTATAAACAAGGTTATAATTGTAAATTTTGGGTTGATGTCTTAAAAAATGAGAGTTATATATGATTTGTAGGAGAGGGTATGAAACACAAGCAAGTTGAAATAAAAGGGGCCTGATATTGTCATTTAATCAAGTTATAAAATTGAATAATTTTGAGACCTTCTAATTAGAAAATTATAACCGCCCACAAATGGTGAGGGTGTGATTATTTAGATCACTATGTTTTGACATTGGTGTCAAACGTGAATGTTATTCATATGCCTCTCATCTTTATTTTTTTATGTTTGTTAATAGAGAATCAGAGCATATTGATTTAAGCATAGCCGTTTAATGCATCATAATGCATGGGCAAACCTTTCATAATGGATGTAATTAAAGAAGAGCATGGAATGGGACATCGTGGATAAGAGGGTGTTATTTTTATGATTAGAATGAAGCTTGTCAAATAAAAATGCGACAGAGGGATCACCATTGGAAGGGAGGGGAATTTGAAGCATTCACTTCCCTTGTTGGTGCTTGTATATTTTACTCGAAACTGCTATTGGATGGGGGATATAGAATGATGACGACGAAGGGAGTATGGGCATCAATCTTCTCTTGGATTGAATGGAAAAATAGTAGGAAGATGACCAACTCACGAACCCTCTATCATCTTCCCCTACTAAAGATTCATTATTGCAATAACTGTAATAAATCAATATGGGAGGAGGGCCATTGTGATTATGATAATTTTGATTGTTTTGGGTCATCTGGAAGTGTGATCTGGTTTAGTAGAGCTCATAAAATTAATATTAAAGGGAAGGAGGAGATTATGATGGGGCGTGGAAGGTGATGTTTACAGGTGGCTCAGGTGTAGACAAGTCGAATATCATATTCAAATCGGTTAGAGATTGGTTCTTCCATCAGTCCAGACCTATTGTAGGTGAGGAGTTCGTCGTTATACAATTCAGTATAGCTTGTAGGATGGACTTCTGGCCAGTTGCAGGAATGGATCTTAGAATTGGTCATCTTCAGCCTGCTCCCATCGGCTTGGAGATTGAGTCCAAAGCAACTCCAGTTCATATTAGGCATAGGTTACAGGTACACTCTTTTGTGTTTTACTCTTTGATTGGTTCTTGTGCTTATTCATGTCTTTGAGACCATTGGTGAAAATCTACTTATTATGCATAATTTGCGAGGCATACTTAATTCAGTTTTGTATCCAAGTTTAAGCTTTCTAAGTCCTCTCTTTTGTTAAGTTATTTTCTTTTATGTTTCTGAGGCTTGAATAAGTTTCTTTCAGACTCTTGGCTTTGCCTGATATCACTTGTCCCATGTACATGTTCCTTTTGGATCTTAAAATCCAAATCTTTAGATACATCCTTGTCAGACTGCACATTAGAATAATGGAGGTTCTCCTCAATTTATTAAAAGATAGTACCTTATCAGATATATTACAAGAAAGCTAATAGAACAGTAAAAGTCACTATACAATAGAGATGCTTAACCTCGACATATATATATATATATATATATATATTGTTGTAATAATTCTCCCTTTGAGTGTAATAATTCTCCCTTTGAGCTTTGACGGTGTCTTTTCATCTGCATATCAATACTCTGCTCTAAACTTCATGTTTAGCACAGGCGAGAATGATGTTTGGGTATAGTAGTGTATGCAATTGCACTTGGAAATTGTAAGCCTCTTGTGCACTTCCTGCATCATTTGCGACCCATGCTAAAATATTTTCCTTATGACGTTTTTACAAGCAGTTCAAGCGTTCAGTCTATGCTTTTGCAATTTTGCATGTCTCTTAGAAAACTCATAGATTGCTGCTAGAATGGAGTCACAGTATAATTCTAAAGACTTATAAGATTTATTATAAAACTTGCTTATGCTTATCCAATATAACAGGGTCCTCTGATTAGTAATATCAATTAACTGTCATGGTCCGTTAATACTGAAGTGGAACCAATGCACTACCTCTAAATTGATCTTCATAAATATTGTCAAGGTAACTCTGCTCCTCTCTTGTGCAACTTGTCATCTAATGCATTTTTGATCTCTTTGTCCAAATTGCACAATTACTCTTTCATGTGAGCGTCACCTTCTCCCACCTTGGACAACCATCTTTCTCTAGGCCGTTGTGTATATTTTGCAATTTCTGTTATATCTTCCCTTCAGGTATTTATCCCTTCCTGAAACTATTTTCATTTTCTATTGTGCATCCTTGGTGAACCTTTTAAATTCTTTTGGTAGTTTATCCTTTGGAAATGGTATATTTTTTATTTAGGATTTCAATTATTTATGGAACGTTATATATATGTGGAAGACTAAATCGTATTGTTGGTTTTATAGATCCTTCGTCCTTCATGAACTTTTCTTATGTTCAATCTGAGCTTGTCTTTTCTCACTGATGGTGTCATTTTGAAAACAGTATAGTTATTCCTTGAGAAAGCTTACCAAAAGACCATGTTTCAATATTGCAGACAGGTTCAATATTATACAGGTCTTAACTATGTAGTAGTGTCACTAATTAGTGTAAATGTTTTAATATAAAGAAATATTTGCATCCACAAAAGTGTTATACATTGTTAGGATATAGTATGGATATGTGATTTACTCATGTCACATTAATAAGCTTAAGGTCTTGACGCATTTAGTGATGCATAGCACAAGCCATAATCTCATGAATAATCCATTGTCCATCTTCTTAATCTTTTAATGATTTGAATGTGCATATTAACTTCAACCAAGACATAAATATAAATATGGGTAGAGTATCCAAACTGTATTTTTCATGCCAATTGTAAGAATAATGTAGTTGTGAGTTGGATCTGGGAGTTATTAAGCTTGGTTAGGGAAGGAGTTTGATTATGAATTACACTTGAGTTATCTTATTCTAATATTTAATCTCTATGATCTTAATTATTGTAGTGTGTTGGGTGCAGGTATAATGTAGTAAATGAATTAATTCTTCCAGTTACTTTAAGGTCTTAATTATTGCGTTGTGTTGTGATTATGTATGATTAGTAAATGGGACTAATTTTTCAAAAAGAAAACATTATTGGAAAATTATATTTACTTCTTTAATCATTACTTACCCCACTGAATAAGTGGTTGACACTCACCACTGAACAAGTGGAAGAGTTATTTATTTCTTTAATCATTACTTATCCCATTGAATAAGTGGTTGATACTCACCACTGAACAAGTGGAAGAGTATTTATTTCTTTAATTGTTACTTATCCCACTAAATAAGTGGTTGACATTGACATTGGCTTTTCGCGACCTTTTAACCGCGATAAAGTTTCCCCATGGGATACCCTATCCTCTCTTGAACAAAAGTTTCATGCTAAGATTCGCGAGATAAGGTCATACATTTTAAATAGGGTTTTAGTACAGTCTTGAGAATAATTCGATTGGCTTGATGTGATTTTTGCTGGTATTTCGAGGGACTTACCTGGTGTTGACGAAGCCCGGCGAATGTGGAACTAGAGTTTCTAATGCAATTTGGATGATTTGGCAAGTGAGCGCAAGTTTCCTAATTCTAACCAGAAATGAACTGAATTTAAAAGAGTGTAGGGCCTAAGAAGTTTATGCTCTATCTAAGGACGGGACGTGGGATCAATCTCAACAAACTTCAACCAGACTCTGCTTCGCCTCACTTTGGACAACTTACACAAAGTCGGTGCAATCTTCAAGGGAGTGACAAGAGGTTTTCAAATTATGACTCAACATGTAAGTACCATCAGAACGATGCATACAAACACATGAATCACAATTGAAGTTAAGTTTGCAATATTTCCAGTTGACCACACAAAGCAAACTTACCGTCAGCAAGCCGCTAGTGGTATGGATAAAAATGAAGTTGTCTCGATTGACACCACCGATCTAAAGCTAACATCTACTTGCATGAAAATGAAAACTACTCTACTTTACGCTACTTGAAGTCGAAGGGATGAAGAAACCTTGCTAGCTACTTATAACAAAGATGAATTCACCATTCAATGAAAGACCTTTTATTACAATAGTTTTTCGCAACAATCTCTTACAAAGTTTTCAAAGGAAAACTTTCCTTCTTCTTCAAACTAAGCTATGCTAAGATATTACAACTAAAGTGTCTCTGCTCCACTCTCTACTCTAATCTCTAAGCTCTGCTTCTACTAAAGTACAAATGAGGGGGACTCCCCCTTTATAGCTGGCCAAGTCCAACGGACGGCTCAGATTACAATCGGCTGGATGGCCCAGATCGTGCCACCTCAGCCCTAAACAAGATTCGCCCTAAAAACCGCCAGCAAGAGGAGTGGGGTAATAAATGAGCCATTAATGTCCATCATCCTTCTAGAAGATTCCAACTTTGAAACGCGTTCACACTGCTCTTGATCTTCTTTTTGACGTTGCTCTTCAACTTCTTCTTTGTCACTTGAGTTATACCAAGTCTCAACACTTAGCCATTTTTCGCAACTTTTCTTCCCTCGAGGTTGAAATGTCGTCTTGGATTATTTTCTTCATAAACTGAGATTATTGTGCTCGATATGGCCGTTCATCTTGCCAAAAGCAGGACAAAAAGGCATCAAAGGCTTGTTTTATCATATAAACTCAACTTACTTACTAGGATTTTTCGCTTTAACTTCCAAGCATTCATACCTTCACTAATAGCTTTTCCTTCTTCATGATTCTTGTACGCCGCCAAATTTCAACCCATGTTATGCGCTTGGCACTTCACTTTGATATTTCATTTCAACTTTGACCGAGAAAAATGCTTTCATCCGGAATTTGATCAAAAAAATATCTAGGCTCTCAACTTCAAATTCATCCGTCAAGGCAAATTTATCTTGAAAACACGCTTTATTCCTTGCCTTAGAAAATTTTCAAATTTCCCTTAGGAAATTCATCAACCTGGTGCCAATTTAAAATCTTTACCTCGGAATCCTTGGCGAGCTATGGAAGACCCTAAAATCCATTCCTCATCGATAATATTAAATACCCAGAAGAAAATTTTCCTCAGAATGCATCAAATTCATGGGTATACAACGAATGGGTTCATTTAATTTTTTGAATTTTGAACCTTAGAAAAAATAATTTTCGACAAATTTAATCCATTTCTTCATCCCTGTGAGTATCCTGTTGCTCTGACTTGAAAATTTTCTTCCATCTCATGAAGCCGGTACATTCTGTCATATCCACAGCCAATTTTATTCATTCTTGAGAGAATTTCATTACTCCTCCAAGCTAGACATATTTTTCCTAAGGTGATATTTAAATATCAATACTTAGGAAAATAAATTTTACCACTTCATCACTCAAGCCTAGGCGCATTTGATAGGAGGTATTTTAAATTTCAAAATTTTCCAACGCCTTGAAATATTCCTCACATAACTTCTAGGCGCCTATAGAGGAGTCCACTTTAAATTTCCCACACTTAGAAATATTTCCAAGGTCAAAATGTTCAAGGCATTTAACTTCAAACTCCTATTGTTCCTTAGGGCGCAAATAACCTCTTGTGCTTTCATTTTTAAGCACTTAGAATATTTTCAACTACTTCTTCCATGATGGCGTATTTGGAGGGGGGAGGTTTCAATTTAGACATTTTTTTAAACTTACTTCTCACTTCAAGGGCGCATATGGGACCTCCTACTTCCATTTTTGTCAACACTTAGAAAATTTTGAAGTGTCCTTCTTCTTAAGGCGCATTTAGGGGGGTCCACTTCAAATTTAGGATACTTAAAAACTTTCCCAAGCTCTTCATGCTAAGCAAGGCACATTTCACCCTATAAGCTTTCACTTTTCATGCCTTAGAACATTTTAGGCTCATCTTGTCTTCATGGGCGCAAATGACCCCTTCTTGTTTCAATTTGTAGCTCTTAGAAATTTTGCCAACCTTTTCCCACAAGCTAGGGCGCATATCACCCCCTCTACTTTCATGTTTTTTATACTTAGA
>VDFB02063038.1:0-14994 GCA_007258455.2 Sequoia sempervirens
AAAAATTCTAAACTAAATAGAAGACAAAAAATGAAGGGGGTCCACATTTTTCCAAAAAGACATACCTTGGATAAACCTAGTCTCCAAGAAAATCCACACTATATGTATTATTCAATGATAGAAATATTATAATATACTTATAGAGTCTCCATGAATACTTTTTAAACATCAAGCTTCCCTAATACATCTTTCGTGTGTCCAACCATAATGGGTAACCATGCAACCACCCATCCCAAGCATGAAACATGGATTGATAAGAAACCCTCCCTCAAAAATTTGAGGGGATTTTGTTCTAATTCTTATAAGTATATTCCTAAAGAAAAAGGATTGAGCTAGGCATTCATAATGCATATTTATGGATATAGTACTGATGTTAAAATATATAAGTTGTAGGACCCAAAAATACAACCATAATGCAACTTTTAGAGAAGATGCAAATAGAAAATACAATCAAATGAAGAACCTAAAAGAAAAATCTATATCTAAATTAGAAGAAGCTATAGAAGTTGAATTAGAGAGTAAGTTGGTAGAAGAGATGTGGAATTGAAGAATGTAGAATTGGAGGATGTTGAACTAGAAAGTCCAATTTTGAGAAAGATCAAATCAAGAAAAAATAATACCATAAAGCATCTATTTTAACATCTTTATCTATTAATGATGAAGATCTCAAGACTATTAAGGAGGATCTTGGATCAAATAAAAAAAGTCTTGGAAGGAGTCTAAGGAGGATTCCTCAAATAAAATCAAACTTGAGACTTGCTTAAACTTCTTCCTAGAAGAAAACTTGTTGGATTTAAATAGTTGTTCAAAAAGAAGGATAATGTAAAAAATAACATGGAGAGGTATAAAAATTTCTTAGTGGCAACCTATTTGTATTTCAAAAATGAAAGTGAAAATTTTCTTACCATTATTTTGTATGTAGATAACATGCTATTAATTGATATACTAATAAGAAATTGATCAATTTTGTTAAGTTACAATTATCATCATTGTCTAACATGAAAGATTTTGGAAATATAAAGTTTATTTTGGGCATGAAAATTAAAAGGGATCATGTAAAAAAAAAGCCATGATTATATCGAATGAAATATGTTGAGATAATTATGTAGAGATTCAGGATGTAGAATAATAAAATTGTGAGAACTTTGTTTCCTATTAAGACAAAAAAATCTATTGAACAATGTCCTAAAATAGAAGATATATGCATGTGCAATGGAAAATGTCAGTGGATATATGCCCAAATTGGAGAAGAACATTGGACATTGATAAAAATAATTTCTAAATATTTATGTGACGCTTTAGATTATGCAATTAGCTACCAAGGAAGAGGTTGTGTAAATAAAAATTTGAATCTATAAGGTTTTGTGTATTTTGATTGGGTTGGAGATTTAATTTTTTTGTGGGGAGTAGTAAGCTGAATGAGTAAGAGGCAAGAAAAGGTTGTAATATCTACAATAGAAGTAGAATACATAACAACTCTTGTATGTAAAAAGTAGTGTGGTTACAAAGGTTGTGCTCAATAGTTAGTCTACCACAAAATAGGATAAATGATTGATTGTGATAGTCAAATTCCAATATGTTTAGCCAAGAATCATGCTTAATCAAAGCATATTGGTGTACTATATCATTTTATGAGAGAATTAGTTGAAAAAATGGGCACTTTTGAAAAAAATTGATATAGAAGATAATATTCTTAATTCATTGAGAAAAGCTATGAGTGCTAATAAATTTTCTTGGAACAAAAAATCAATGGGCATGGTTGGCATCAACGGTTGACACTCCAAATTGTGGCCTCTACATAAAATATTCAACAAGTGGGAGAATGTTAGATATGTGTTGTATGTTTTGTACTTAAGTGTGGTAATATCATTTAGTGTCCTGAATCAAAAATTGTGTAGATATGTGTTGTATACTTTGCATGTTTTGTACTTAAGTAAGGTAATATCATTTAGTGCTTAGATTAGAAAATTATGAAGATTTTGTTCATTTTACATGATTTGTACAATATGTACTTTCAATGCATATATTAAATCCACACATGTAAACGAGTTGGATAAAAGATTTATTATTGTATTTATGAATGATTAAATTTTATACAATAACATTAAATTTTAATAATATACTTTAAAAAATTTACTAAAATATTTTTGTACATTATATTATATTATTATTTCAAATCATATATACATTACGTTTATTATATAAATCAAACTTCTATTGTTACATATACCATGACCTCCTCAATAACCTCATAAGAAACATTTAAACTCCCTATAAAAGATTTGGTTATATTGGATATCGTTAGAAATTTAAAATGATTGCAAAAGAATGAGTAATAAGTGCTATCTAAATTCAAGATAAAATTTGAAGACACCCCTAAGTGTGGGATGGCACAAGGTGGAGAATCCGGGCGAAATTTTCAGAAGGTGAATTGCATCGAGGAAGCAATCGTTCGGGGAGAAGATGGGGTGATGAACCTAAGGTTAAGCCTCTGAACACAGGGCTCGAATCAGACAAGGGAAAAAAAGCAACTCACATTCCTCAATGGGTGTTCTCGAATGGGAGATGGATTGATAAATGCAATCCCTGGTACAAGCTTCAGGAAGATGACTATGGGAATAATCAAAATCGGATCGATCAGAGGAATGGCTTCCATAGTGATCATTGGAAAGGAAGGCGGTGTTCACAAAATCTGGGCAGTTGGATAGCAAAGGAAAATTTAAACACTGGCGTTGTCAAGAGTGGGCAGTTCAGGAAAAATGGAAGCCCTAGGGCACCAGGGGCAAGTCACTGGAGCAACACTAGGGACAAGAAATTTGGCCAGTACAACAACCTTAGTCAAGAAGACTTGTGCCAAAAGAATATTGACAACAATAGCAACCAGAGCCCCCAGGATTTTTGCTTGGGAGAAGACCACACTCACAGGGTCAATCTCCAGAACCATGGAGCCCATTGGAACAACAAGGAACCTCTGAGAGATCTGAATCATCAAAATCCCAAACGAAGGTGGAAAAGGGGAGGCCCTTTTGGCGGCAGAAGAAGGAATGTAAATGGATCGAAAATGAATACCAAGCCCTGGGGGAGTAAGCTTTTCACAATTCCAACGGAGATCATAAAGGGAAGAATGGAGAGGCTATACAATCGTGCCCTCTTCGTGAAATGGTGCGGCCCAGGTGATCCGAAAGAAGAAATTATGAAATGGTGGCAACAAAACTTCAAAAACTAGGTAAGTATTAATCCCCTTCCTAATGCTTTCTACTTGATAGAATGCATAGACTAGAATCTAATACAACAAATAGTGTTTGGTAAACCCCTATTCTTTAATGGCCACAACTTTCATTGTAAAAATTTGGAATCCAACTTTGACCCATGGCATTACAAGATCAAACAAACCCCAACATGGTTAAAACTAATCGACCTCCCAACAGAATATTGGAGTGTGGAGGCCATGACTAAGATTGGTGATTCCTTAGGGGTTTGCTTGGGAATAGATGAAGATTTCATAAATGGGAAAGAAGATGTAGAACCAAACATCTTGTTAGAGATTGAGGAAGGAGTAGGGATCTATAAGAGCTTGGAAATCATCTCTGAGTTTGGGTCTTGGATTTAGAAAATAGCTAAGAGTGATGTCAACAAGTTAGGGAAGTGTCTTTCCAAAGAGGACATTAAGATCAAAAGCTCTGGCATAGCAGAAGTGGATACCCCTGGTAGTAAAAAAAATGTCAATATAGATCCATTAGTGAATTTTGGTGGACTTGGAGGTAATCTAGATTTAAGGGGTGTTGGCTTAGAACAACTGTCTGGAAAGAGCCCCAAAAAAAGAAAATTGGGAGACCTTGAATGGAAAGAAAATATAATCTTAAGCCAAGACATGTCAAAGGCCAAAGAAGTAACTTTGCAGGCTCAAAAGGATTTGAGCACTCTCCTGGAACACACCAAAGACTTGGAGAAAGTCATTTCATCACAAATAGGAGAAGTCTTGAGCACTAGAAAGAACCTAGATTCCACAAGTCTGGAATCCAAGTATGCCCAAGAAAAAAAAAGTAGAGGAATCAAAGGAAAAGGAGGAGACAGGTGTCAAAGAAGGCAACACATCTCAAAACTACCATCAAGAGGAAAAGGAGAAGGAAGAAAACACTCAATCAGATTATGAATTAGGCGAAGATTGGGAATCAGATGAAGAGGGTGCAGAGGAAGCTAAAGAAGGGGAATTGTGGGAGGAAAGAATGTTGGAAAAGATTCAATCCAAGCTAAATAAACCAAATATAAAAGGTAAGGGGAGGAGAGGCCCTAAAACCAACAAAGCCAAATTGGAAATAGCTGCCAATGCGGCATGGAAAACAAAACTCTAGAAAGGGAAGGAGACTCTCCTTCCCCAGACACAATGAGAATCATAGCATGTAATGTTAGGGGCTTAAACACCCCTAACAGATGGCGCATAGTCAAGCGCCAAATTGACCAATCAAAAGCGGATATATTTATATTGCAAGAAACAAAGTGGGACTCAGAAGAGATCAAAATCAGAATGAGTTGGTGGAAACAATGGGATGGCTACTATGTAAGGGTAGAAGGAGCTTTAGGAGGGCTAGGTGTTATTTAGAAACCCCTCACAGTAACAGGAGAACTGTTGGAGGAAAATAAGAATTGGTTAGCAATAAAATGCAAAGTGTTACAAAGAAATGAGCAATTCACTCTAATCAATACTTACGGCCCCACCCAAACAAGTGAGAAAAGAGCAGTTTGGCAACAAATCACCCAAGACATTTCGATCTATGGAGGAGAAAAAAGAATCATAGTAGGTGACTTCAATGCAACCCTAAACCATGAAGAAAAGAGAGGTGGGGTAGGGAGAATTACAAGAGTCCAACAAGACTTCTAAGAGTTTGTAGACAACAACCATCTAATGGATATAACTACAAAAAATGGCACCTTTACCTGGACAAACAAAAGGAAAGGATTTACAAACATAGCTGAGAGGTTGGATATATTTCTTCTGTTTGGTGAATGGGGGAGGTGCAACCAAACATATGAAGCCACTATCTTACCCTACGTGGGTTTGGATCACTTCCCAGTATAGCTACTAATACAGCCAGACACAACCCCCATTGGCTACCCTTTCAAGTTTGAGAAAATGTGGCTCAGAGATGAAAAGCTTCCATAATTGATTAGGAAATGGTGGAAGGAGCCCCAACTTGGGAACCATTCTTGTTTATATATTCTGAACAAAAAATTAAACTGTGAAAAATAAACTAAAGGAGTGGAATAGAGATCTCTTCAAGAATATCTTCCAAGAGAAAGATTGGGTGACCAAAGAACTATTCACTCTCAATGAACATATCATAGACAAAGGAATGGATGGGGTGGAATTTGAGTTAGAAAAAGCTCTCAAAGAAGAATTGTCATAGATCTTGAAAAGAGAAGAATGCTTTTGGAGGCAAAAATCTAGGGAAACATGGATCAAGGAAGGAGACCGCAACACAAAATATTTTCATAGAATGGCAGTAACCAATAGGACTAGGAACAAAATAACTTCCATAACAAGAGATGATGGATCACTAGCCCAGTCACTAGAGGAAGTAAATGAGGAGCTTGTTAATTTTTTTCAAACAATATTAAACAGACCATCGGAGATTAATGAGGAAGTCAGGAACAAAATGCTAGCTTCAATCCCAAGGATCATAGGGGAGGAACAAAACAAAATGCTATTCAAACAAATAAGTAAAGAAGAGGTGAAAAAGGTGACTTTTCAACTAAATCCAGATAAATTGCCAGGCCTAGATGGCTTTCCAACTTGCTTTTTTCAGAAATTTTAGGATATAGTATTAGGATATAGTAGGAGAAAATTTATACCTAGCAGCAGAAGAATCAAGAAAAAAGATGACCATGTTGGGAGCAACAAATCACACATTCCTGGCACTGATCCCAAAGAAAAAGAACCCTGTGAAGATGGGAGACTACATACCAATTGCCATGTGCAATATAGTTTACAAAGTGATCACTAAAATAATTTCAAATAGACTGAAGGGAGTTTTGAACAGCATTATCTCAGAGGAACAAAGTGGTTTCACCCTAGGCAAATCAATTGTGGAAGGCATAATATCAACTCATGAAACCCTCCACTCGGCCAGCAAGGTAAGAGATCCATGCATGATTATCAAGCTAGATATTCTCAAAGCATGTGATATGGTGGATAGAGAATTCCTACTAGAGGTTCTCAGGAAGTTTGGCTTCCAAGAAGATTGGGTTAAATGGATTAAAAGTTGTATCTCCATGGAAAAATTCTCAGTACTGGTTAATGGGTTAGCTCGGGGTTTTTTCTCATCTTCGGGAGGGATAAGGCAGGGATATTCCCTCTCCCCCTTTCTATTCATCATAATGGCAGAAGTTATGTGTCAGGGGATAACAGCTCTAAGGCAGGAAGGCAAATGGAAAGGAGTGAAAGTTGCCAATGGAGTTGAAAACTCAACACATCAACAATTTGTTGATGATAAAACTCTTTTCAGAATGTCTAGCAGAAGAGAAGCAAGAACCATAAAATCCTTTTTGGATGAATATTTTCAAGCATCAGGTCAAAGCATAAACTGGCATAAATCTGAGATTTTTTTTCTCAATACTCAACTGAGCCTTCAAAGAGATCTCGCAATAATTTTGGGATTGAGAGTGGAAAACTTTCCAGGTAGATTCTTAGGCACCCCCCTTTTTGTAGGAATCAATAAAAAAATTCTATTAGGAAGAGCTAATCAATAGTTGCAAGAACAAGATGGGGACATGGAAAGGGAAATGGCTTTCTGCAGTAGGAAGATTACTGATGGTGAAGGTAGTTCTTTCAGCAATACCAATTTACTCAATGGCATGCCTAAAAATTCCAACAACAGTGGATGAAAAGCTTAATCAAATTTTTAGGAAATTTTTCTGAAGTGGCATAGGA
Source organism: Sequoia sempervirens (assembly GCA_007258455.2). Taxonomy (NCBI): domain Eukaryota; kingdom Viridiplantae; phylum Streptophyta; class Pinopsida; order Cupressales; family Cupressaceae; genus Sequoia; species Sequoia sempervirens. Next base: position 6,929 of record VDFB02063038.1, read on the forward strand.
GATCATCAAAAATTTCCACTTGTGGCCTAGAAAAAATTTTGCACCCCTAAAGAGGCTGGTGGAGCAGGGCTTAGACAATTAAGACTGATGAACATGGCAGTAGGTGCAAAATTGGTTTGGGAAATGTATGCAAAAGGAAATCAAAGATGGGCCAGGATCTTGCAGAGAAAATATCTAGATTCAAACTCTCCAACTCAAATCCTTAGAATCACGAACCCTCCTTGAGGCTCGGCCATCTAGAACTATTTGTTGGAATGTAGGGATATAATCACTAAACATGTGACTTGGAAGTTGAGGGATGGAAAGTTTGCATCTTTTTGGTATGACTTATGGAATGGCAAAGAAGCTTTAGCAACTCTTCTTGGACTGGACTTGATTAGAATAGAAACTCAAAGAAATTGGGGTGAAAAGGTATGCAACTATGGAAGGATGGTAGTTAGGGAGGGAGCTCTAGAATGGGAATGGAACTCTCTGCAAGATCTAGAAGCCCCACAAAACCATAAGGATGTTTTGTCGACAATATTAAAAGAAAGAACCTTTTTTCCCTCTAACCAAGATGACATTATTAGGTGGTGTGGTTCCTCGACTGGGACATATGCAGTTAAGTTTGGCTACAAGTTAAAGGAACAAGCAAATCCAAGGCAAAACTGGCCGAGAAAACTACTATGGGGGAGAAATTGTCTACCTAAAGCTGGGGTATTTGCTTGGTTGGCAATCCAAAAGAAGATCTTATATGAAGATAGATTAACCACTTTTGGAATTCAGGGTCTAGGGAGATGTATTTTATGCAAAAAGGATAATGAAACCTCAGATCATCTGCTTCTCAACTTCCCTTATTCAATGCAATGCTGGCAACATTTCATGAGAAAACTGAATTGGCAAAGCCCCCTACCAAAATTCCTACTCACATGGTTCAATATGTGGCCTCTTCCAAGAAGGAAGGAAGTTTTTGACAGTATTCGGCCCATTGCCCCTTAGATAATAATATGGGAAATATGGAAGGAGCACAACAAAAGGATCTTTCAAAACAAAGAAATGCAATCAGCAAAGTTGTGTGAGAAAATTGAAGGAATGATCACTGAAATAGTAAATGAAGCAGTCAAATAAAATTCAAGGAAGAAAGGTACATATTCAAATTGGGATGACCAGATGAAGCATGCTTTCAAGGGGCTCCTTATCCCTAAAATTGCAAGGCCAAGTCACAAGGCTTCCTAGCAAAAGAGAAGGGAAGTTAAATGGGAACCTCCAGAAAGAGGTTGGATCAAGATCAACTTTGATGGGGCATCTCGAGGCAACCCGGGTCTTGGCGGTGCTGGATGTGTAGCCAAAAATGAGAAGGGGGAGACAATGGCAGAGAATTCCAAACCTTTGGGAATCTATACAAACAATGAGGTAGAATTCCAAGCAGCTTTAATGGGAATTCAATTAGGTATACACTTAAAGGCAAAAAAGATTCAGTTAGAAGGAGACTCCCTAATCACTATAAACTCGATAAGATAGAACATTTGTCCCAATTGGAAACTGAATCACTGGCTCTAGGAAATAACGCACCTTTTGAGTGGTTTCGAAGACTATAAAGTATCTCATATTTTCAGAGAAGGGAACCAAAGAGCGAAACTTTTGGTGAAAGAAGCAGTAAGTAATAACTAAGGCTAAGATTTTCAAATACCTGGGAATTTTTGAAATTCAATGACTAGATTACTATGGGTTCTGCTCACATGTGTTTGCAACGTCGTTAGTTTTCTATTGGTGTTGGTTTTACATGTCACCCCTAGTATGCACTCATGTGGATTACATGTGGCTGGGTAAGTGTAAAGTAACTCTCACTTGGGACCCACCATGGCTCCATCTAGGCCTAGGGAAGTGCCTTGTAAATCGACATTTTTGAATCCAAAAGGATATAGCCTTAAATGTGTGAAGTACATGAAAGGACATCTAATAAGGCCTTGTTGTCAATGATGAGTTGGGATAATTATGTCATACGCCAAAAGATCTCATTTGTAATAGTGTATTATCGCTCATGTGGATTACATGTGGCTGGGTAAGTGTAAAGTAACTCTCACTTGGGGCCCACCATGGCTCCAACTAGGCTTGGGGAAGTGCCTTGTAAATCAACATTTTTGAATCCAAAAGGATATAGCCTTAAATGTGTGAAGTACATGGAAGGACATCTAATAAGGCCTTGCCTTCAACGACGAGTTGGGATAATTATGTCATACGCCAAAAGATCTCATTTGTAATAGTCGGGCAGCCAAAGGACTACTTCCTAATAATGTGATGCCAGGCCTTGGTTTCAGTGCAGAATGCAACTTTATTACCTTAAAGAAGCCTCTTGAAATATCGTTTATACATTTAAAATGACAGAGCAACAGGTGGGTTACAGGTGCCTTTCTTCTCCAACAGGTGTTAGCAGTCAACATTTAGCTTATAATGGAGACTCCGTTGGCTCTTAGTTTGAATAAACAACAACAGGATTTTAGAGATGAAATCTCGGATAAGCGTCTTTAGGGGATGCTTTGGTCTCCACATCTAGTAATCCTTTGGGTAGTAAAGCGGGTACTGGGTCCTGAGTCCCTACGAGCTTATCATAAGGCAAGGGCCAATTTTGAAATTCCTGCTATGTTTTTGGCAGTTCTATTGCAGATGGAGGTTTCGAAGGAGATTTCCAAAGAGCTTACTCAGATGATCTTCAAGCACGCCTGGTTAGCGGAAATTGATGCGGCTTTGGACAATGTGGATGAAAACAAACTGATTCCCATGCCTCAAAATTATTACATGATTCACATGCACGACAAGGAGATCATGAAGTTTCCTTTGATTAGAACAATAGAGCATGAAATTTATGAAAAGCTCTGGGACGTTCGTGAGCGTAGCATCTTTTTCTTGCTTCGTGCTACGAAGTTGGTCACCAATTTTCCTCGCAGTTGGGCCCTGCGCTTTGTGGAGGACAAAGAGCTGTCGAATGAGATTGTGGTCAGTGATGAGGAAGATTGGGAACTAGGGTTGGGTGAGGAATGGCGTAAAAACAATGAGCGAGATCCATAACAAAAGGCCAAGAGTCCGACTCATGCCAATTGTGGTCCAAATTGTCCAGTAATTGCAGTATTCAAAGCCTAGTAGAAGCGCTTCGACTCTGATGAGGACAACGATGAGTAGGGCTGGTAATCCGGTGTCTAAAGGTTTTTTGTATAATCTGTGTTGTTAATCTTGCTATAGATATAAAGGTCTCTCTGGTCTGTCCGTTCAGTATGGTTAGTAAGTTTCAATAGGGTTTTGGTGTCAATTCGGCTAATCTGCACTCTGGTCTAGGACAATATATGTAACATTTCCAGGCTTTTGTATCTGGCCCTGGAATTTTTGACCTGAAAATATTAAGTTAGGTGGTTATTAGGGTGAAGGGTAGTATGCAGAGTCTATGATCAATGTACTATCCATTGTAATATCTTTCAAAAATCAATACAGGGTGCTGCCCCATATCTAGTTATTTAACTATCAAAAAGTACTATCTAAATTCCCTTTTAATTCACCATGGCATGCAAATTTTCCTGCGTTTCTTTCTTTACTTAGGAATAAAGATGAGATGCCCAATTTAAGATAACTTGGAATAGCATTAAAGAGTCGCATGTTATTTCAAATCATTGAATTTTGATTCCCCACAGCCAAATACACGTCAAATTTCACAGCGACAATCCCAGTTCGTGACAGCCAAAGGACCGTCAAATAATACTCACCGTCAAATTCATTAGCCAAATATGGATTCGTGGCATCTAGAAAACCGTCAAATTTACGTTTTCTGGTAGGGTTCGTGACAGCCTAATGCCCGTCAAAAGTAACACAATTAGTGACAGCCAGATGGCTGCCATATTTCTCAGATAAAATTTGGTTGCATGACATGGCTGTCATTTTATAAATTATCGACAGCCAAATGACCGTGAATCGTGACACGCATATAGCCAAAATTCATATGCATCCTAATCACTGTCACCGTCAAATTTAACAATCAGCCTTGTGTTCGTAAAGCGCAAATACCTGTGACAATTAATATCGTTAAATTGAGTTCGTGACAGCCAAAGGACCGTCAGATTTAATGAGCAGAACTTTCAAAATGATTGGCAAATGGCTGTCAAATTTAATGTGCATTATGAATTTCAGACAGCCATCTGACAGTCAAATGGCTGTCAAATTTTACGAGACCATTTTGCCTTCTGACAGCCGAATGCCCATCACAATTAAGATCATCAATCTATGTCCCCGACAGCCGAATGGCAGTCAAATTTAACATTCGGAAATTGGATAATTTGAACTTGTTACACAACCAACTGGCCATCAATTGTAGCATAATAAATTCTGTATGATGACAGCCAAATGACCATCAAATTTTAAATACATTATGTTATAGTGACACCCATTTGACCGTCAAACAGTTAAATGCAAACAAAAAAGGTAAGAGTGAAACCTCCACGTGAGTCATAAAAAGATTGCATAAAAATGTTTTAGGAGTTTTTTAAATGGGTCTCTTGTGAGATAAAATATATGTAAACATGTAAATGATCTATATAATTGTTTTTCAAAATAAAAGTATATTGTAATTATTTTTCATTCTAAAAGTAAGTGCATAAAGTAAGTGTATATTAAATGTTATTAAATACGTCGTCGTAATGATATGTCATACAAATATTGGTTAAGTTGGCTCATAACAATAATTACTAGCAATGACACCTTTGTGTGCAATAGGTACGCCCAACAATTTTAATTTGAAAAGAGCAAATGGAAATGTCGACATTGGAGGAGAAAATAGTCTTATGCTGGTGTTTTTACATTTAAATAATCTAAAGGAGGCTATTAGTTTTCATACAAACAATGTATTTGTTGTTTTTTGAAAGAAAGAAAAAAAGACTAAATGGAGCCTGAATGCATTTGATTCTTTCAAAGATTGATGAAAAGCAATAATTAATTTACCAAAAAAAACTACTGATATTGGTATGAATTATAATTACATTAAAGGCGCATTTTTGCTTTAATAATGGATCGAGGTGCATGATGAAGCGTTGATGCAAAAAAGATTACTTAATCAAATCCAGAAAATTGAGTGTAAATAATCATTATGGATTGTGGAATCTTGATATCTGGTTTTCTTATCTTTCAATACACACCAAAGAAGTCAGGTGACCAATAGAAGTATTGAGATAGATGCGGGTAGGTGAGAGATAAGTGAGGCAAAAGAAAAATCTATATCTAAATTAGAAGCAATTACACAAGATGAATTAAAGAACAAGTTGGTAGAAGAGAATGTGGAATTGAAAAATGTAGAATTAGAGATATTTGAACTAGAAAGTCCAATTTTGAGAAAGATCAACTCAAGTAAAAAGAATACCATAAAGGTATAAGGATCTTGATTTCCACCTTGAACATTTATTTTAACATCTTTATCTATTACTAATGAAGATCCCAAGACTATTAAGGAGGCTCTTGGATAAAACAAAAATGTCTTGGAAGGAGTCCAAGGAGGAAGAAGTGGAGTCCTTAGATAAAATCAAACATGAGACTTGGTTAACTACTTCTTAGAAGAAAAATTGTTGGATGCAAATGGTTGATTAAAAAGAAGGATAATGTAGAAAATACAATGGAGAAGTATAAATATTTCTCAATGGCAACCTCTATATATTTCAAAAAATAAAGAGAAAAATTCTTATTATTATTTTGTATGTAGATAACATGCTATTAATTGATATAATAATAAGAAATTGATCAATTTTGTTGTCTTAATTATCATTATCATCACAGTTTGTTATGAAATATTATGTTGTAAAGTTTATTTTGGGCATGAAAATTAAAAGGGAACGTGTAAATAAGAAGCCATGATTATATCAAATGAAATGTGTTGAGATAATTTTGTAGAGATTTAGGATGTAGAATAATAAAATTGTGAGAACTTTGTTTCTTATTCATAAAAAAATATCAATGTCTTAAAATAGAATATATATACATGTGGAATGGGAAATGTGAGTGGATATATGCCCAAATTGAAGAAGAAATGTTGGACATTGATAAAAAGAATTTATAAATATTTATGTGACACTTTAGATTACGTAATTAGCGACAAGGATGAGGTTGTGAAAATAAAAATTTGAATCTATAAGGTTTTGTGGATTTTGATTGGGTTGGAGATTTAAATCTTTTTGGGGGAGTAGTAAGTTGGATGAGTAAGAGGAAAGAAAAGGTTGTAATATCTATAATAGAAGTAGAATGCATAACAACTCCTCTTGTTTGCAAAAAGTAGTGTGGTTACAAAGGTTGTGCTCAATAGTTAGTCTATCACAAAAGAGGTTAAGTGATTGATTGTGAAAGTCAAATTCTAATATGTTTAGCCAAGAATCATGCTTAGTATGCTCAGGGAAAGCATACTAGTGTACTCTATCATTTTATGAGATCAGTTGAGAAAAATGGGTACTTTTGAAAAAAAATGATATAGAAGATAATATTCTTAATTCATTGAGAAAAGCTATGAGTGCTAATAAAGTTTCTTGGAACAAAAAATCAATGGGCATGGTTGGTATCAATGGTTGACACTCCAAAGTGTGGCCCTTATGTAAAGTATTCAACAAGTGGGAGAATGTTAGATATATGTGTCGATTATACTTTGCATGTTTTACTAAATTGAGAATATCATTTAGTGCCTACATCCAAAATTTGTGTAGATATGTATTGTATAGTTTGCATGTTTTTGTACTTAGGTAATATCATTTTAGTGGCCTAGGGTGAAAATTGTAGAAATTTTGCTAATTTTACATTTACATCCATACAATATTAGATAAAAAATTTATTGTTGCTTTTATAAATGATTAAATCTTATACAATAGCACTAAATTTTAATAATATGCTAGATTATTTTACTAAAATATTTTTTTCAAGGTAAAATATACATATATTATCTATACTTTATATCATATTATTATTTCAAATCCATATACACTACTTTTATTAGATAAATCAAACTTTGTTTCTACATTTGTTGTTGCATATACCATGACCTCCTCCAATAACCTCATAAGAAACATTTAAACTGGACCTGTAAGGATTTAGTTATATTGGATACTATTAGAAATTTAAACAATTGCAAAGAATGAGTAATAAGTGCTAATGAAAGATGAACTAGGGGCAAAAAATGATCTCAATAGAATGGATATTATTATCCTTTGCAAGGAACTCTCTTGAGGAATCAAGAGATAATTTGAAATATATTGTATATTTGATTGATCTCTTGCAGAATATTATTTAAATGTTTTCTGCTAGGCCCCATTTGGAGGTTTTCATTATATTGTTTAATAATGACTTCTAATATTGCCTGTATCCATGTGCATCTTCTTAATTTAGCAGTGCTGTTCTCTGAGTTGTTTAATAGAATTTGTGGTGTGAAAATACTTGTTTCTGAACGTATTACTGGGAAAGTAGTGGTGATATAAGAGTGTTTCTTTTTTAAATTTAGTGTTGACACTGTAACAACATTGTCATTGAAAGCTACTTAGGGATTTTCCTGATAAAACTTCTGTGAATGAGATATCTAAATTCCCTTTTAATTCATAATGGCGTACAAATTTTCCTGGGTCTTTTCTTTTTTCCTTAGGAATATGATGAGATGCCCAATTTAAGATAACTTGGAATGTCATTTAAGAGTCGCAAATTATTTCAAATAATTGAATTTTGATTCTCCACAGCTAAATAGACGTCAATTTTCACAATTACAATCCCAGTTCGTGACAGCCAAATGACCGTCAAAAATAACATACCGAACCTCCGCCTGTGGCAGTCAAATGACCGTCAAATTCGTTCCGTGAATTTGGGTTTCTGTCATTAAGAAAACCGTCAAATTTACAATCATGGTAGGGTTCGTGACAGCCAAATGCCCGTCAAAAGTAACAATTAAATTGGACATGACAGCGAGATGGCTGTCATATTTCGCATAAATTTGGATACGTTACAGCTACATACATGGCTATCAAAATCTAAATCATTGTCAACCAAATGACCGTAAAATTAATAAATAGCATATGGCCAAAATTCATATG
>VDFB02063039.1:0-22844 GCA_007258455.2 Sequoia sempervirens
AACTAAAATACTAACTGGGAAATGATGGACTACTTGAATTCATTTTCCTTCTGCACTGAGAAGCCATATGACCAAATTTATTACAAGCATGGTAGTAACCATTAAACTTTTGAGCATTGGGTTGTCTTACCGGATACCTTCTTCCTTTGTTTTTTTATTTCTTTGTCTAGAATCCTTATGTTTAGATCTGAAGCTTTCTCCCTTCTCATATCCAATACCTTGCTTGTCATTTGCATCCTTATGTCCTTTAGTCAACTCATCAAGCTTAGTAGAATTGATCCTAAACTTCTTGTATTCATTTGCAGTAGTAAGTTCATCTCTGAGAATAACTATCTGTCTTTCAAGATCTTGTTCATTATTTTTGGATTGTTGCAGTTCAATTTCTAGCTGAATGAGTCCACTATTAACTTTGTTGCATTCTTCATATTTTTCTTTTAAGCATTGGGCCATATTTTCCTCATTCTTCTTTCTTTCTTCAATCTCCTTAGTCATCTTCATCTCCATAGATTCCATCTCATGCTTTAGAGTAGCATTGTCTCTAGCAAGCTTTTCACATTCTTCAGTTATTTCTTTTAGGGTCTGATTCAAGTGAACATCTTCCAAGCATTTACTTTCTTTCTGCTTCAGCTGATCACATAGTTCCTTCCTCTTTTCTCTTGACTCATTGATTTTATCCTTCAATGATTGAATGAATTTTTCAACATCCTCAAGATTTGCTTTTAATTCCAGGACTTTTGACTTAGACTGATCAAGATCATCAAGTGCTACCAAAAGTTGTTGTTGAATGCCACCAGAGTCCATTGCATTCCAAGATCCACCTCAAGTTGTTAAACTTCTATAGAGGAACTGTGCTCTAATACCAATTGTTGGACTCAAGGAGCACTGAGAGGGGGGGTGAATCAATGTTCAACAAGATTTAAATTACAATTCAAATCTTAAACCATTTACAAGAATTAAAAAAAGGAAAGATCCAAGCACATAAAGGAAACAATCAAAACACCATAACACCAATATTTTTACATGGAAGCCCTATTAGGGGAAAAACCACGATGGAGGTTAATCCACAATTTATACTCTGTTAAAAGTATGGAAAAAGGGGAATGCACATGCATTCAAGCACAATGCTTAGAGCTCACTACTCAAAATTAGGAAGGCTCACTGCCTTATAATATATTTGGATTACAACAAAAGGTTGACATGAGAAAGTAGCATCTACAAATGCCTAGTTTCAATTCCAATGAGGCTCATGGATCAGATTCTGGACCTTCATTCTGATTTTTCACTTCACTCTACTCTGCCTTATTTCACTTCACAAAATCCTCTTCTACTCAATTGGAAATCTCTCAACTAATTTTATGATATTCTCACACATATACACACTACCACCTCGCATCCATACATGCAAAATTAATTGACCAATCTCATATTTATATCCGCTAGTAAGAATTCAATCGCTATATGTTGGCTTCAATAGAATAGGAAATATCTTTCAAATGTCGGCTCAGATCATGAGTAATCTTTAATGCGCATCCACATAAGTTGGCCAAACCATAGCTAGGACCCAAAACAAGATTTCCAACACAAGAATACCTTAATTAATTATACCTCGAAAATCCATGACATGCCATATTCACTAAGTCGGCCACCATGAGCTAATAAACAAAAAATCATCCTGCCAGATCTTCTAACTTATACACTGATTAATGCAACATAACAAAACTTAAGAATAAGATAAAATAGATACTTAACAACCTTCCCCAAGATCCACAACTCAAAATGATAATCCAGTGAAGCATACAAATTGATCTACTAACCAAATACCTTGTTCTTCATTCTCTCTTCTGGTAATACTTTGTTCTTTACCCTGCCTGCCGATATGAACAAATCCTGATCTGCAAATCAAAATAATGACTTAGGTTACCATCAATGACAACACTAGAAGCCATATGCTAACATACCAACTGATATTGGGATGCATATGACCTACTATAGGTTCACACGCATGTGCCTTACTAATCTTTTGCATTATTCACATATGTATTACATGTGCATAATGTGATCCCCATGTTGTTTTGTTTGATGTATCTCTCTCTCTCTCTCTTTGTGCATTCCTCTATATGTACCTACATTTTTCTCTATGTCATAAAAATTTTACCTTTTTCACTTGTCTTTTGTTTTCCTTTTGGGGATGACGCAAGGCATCGAGACATTTAGTCTCTTCCATGTTGACCTAAAAGACTTTTTCTTTGTTTCCACTTTCTATGTGTTATTCTTCCAGTTCTATGGGTATTTGAGGAATGATGACATCTATGAGCTCTATGAAAATATTGTAGCACAAATATACTAACCCCAAATCCATATATCCCTTATGTATTTTTGGGGGCAACCCCTCCCTCCTTTTTCATGGCATAGCTTTATTTCAGAAACATATGACTTGGCATATGGTTTTCTGAGGGAATCTCTCATGTCTTAGGAGTAAACATTGGCTACTTTAAAGCAATTGCTCACAACAATGGTGTTGGAAACCCCTTTAAAGTGGGGGCATACATCGATGATATCTTTTGACATTTTTCATGTTTCATGGTGTGATTTTATTTTTTCTTCTGATGCATCCTTTTTTTGGTAGTGTCATTGGGTTTGATGTCCTCCAAGAGTGTGATATTTCTTAGCGTACGAATTTCCTCTTAGTGGTTTGATGTGACACTACATTCCCTAAGTATTGAATCTTTTACTCTTGACTTATTGCCTCTTGGAGACATTAGGCACGATGATCCCTAAGAAGAAGACCTTACACGAACAAAGAAAAATCCCCTTGAATAAAAAAATCCTTTACTATCATAATGTTCATTAGTGCTTGGTATAACACAACTTGACAACCTTGTGAAGCTTGAAACTCCAATTCATGGCCACCTAGCATAACACACCTTGCTTACCTGTGGAGACTTTTCTATGTGCATGGGTGCTTAGCATAATACATCTTGTTAAGCATGAAACAAGAATGTGAGTGGCAACCTATCAGAGTTATCAAAGGGATAGCTTTGGTATGGTAAATACAATGAGAGCTAACACACAGGCATGACTTTCTCACTAAGCCACCTTCCTGGAGGGATACTCACCTAGTGCACACCCTGAGGTTCCACTACCCTAGAGTGAGTGCAAAACCAATAGCTTAGATGTGTTCCACATCGCATTGGACCATTTAAGCTTGATCTATTTTTGGTCTTTGATGCTGTATGATTGTGTATATTTGTCATTGTTGCATACATAAGTGTCTTGAATTTCTACATTAGTGTGATTTTGACGTGGGATCATACTCTCACTAAAGTGGGGGAAAAATGTAGTGTCAAAAAAAGTATCCCTTTTTCACACTTAATTTGGGAATAATTAATATTAAAATGACCTTAATTATTCCTTGATTTAGTTTTGTAATGTGTTTTACACATTTACATTAAGTTTAGGACCTTTTTAATAAAATGGACCTAATTCTTCCTTATTTAGGGTATTGTAAAGTGTATCTTTACACTTTCGCACTAATCTAGGGATTTATTAATTAATTGAGGTTAATTAGCCCCTTTAATTCAAATCCAAGCCTAATTAATTGCATATTCTGAGGGATAAATCCTGACATTCATAAATAATATTACACAACACTTAATTTTACAAGGTGTGTGTCCTAGGTTAGTGACCTAGGACCCATTCACCACTTGGCGAATGGGTCCTCACTAGGTCTTAGGACCCTATTTTCACATAACATTTCACAATTCCCAAAGTGTATCCTAGCTAAGTGTGCTAGGACCCATTCGCCACATGGTGAATGGGTCCTCACTTAGACCTAGGACCCCCTCCTCGGGATATATTTTTGGTAGTATTTTATTGATTTAAAATCCTAGATCTGATGTTGGCTTTTGTTATTTGAATTTTGGGAATTAAGAATAAGATAAGTATAAATGCAAGGCTATTTCACCTAGTTTCATCCTAATATTTTCAAGCAATCCAGCAATTTTCATACGAATGTTATAGGAGCATTCAAGAGAATTTATAAGGCATTCAAGGGTAGATTTATAGAAGATTATTTTAGTAATCAAGAGTCATTTCATCATGTCAAAGGTGTAGTGCATCATGCATGTTGTTGAGCTAATGTAGTGATGTAGCATTGGAGATCAATTCAAACATATTCAAGGTGTTATTTCTAATAAAGTGTTGTGGTCAGATCTGCATTAATTGAGATAAAATTTCATTAAAGAGATTGTTGGATTTTTGCTTCAAAGTTCGAGAATTGGAAGTTTGAAATTTGGAGTTAATGAGCATTTTCATTTTTATTCATTCATCGTTGCTTTGTATTTGTTCATTTTCAAGTTTAGTACCAAAATAAGGTTTGACCAAGGGAGGGAGCAAGAGCCCTATTCCCTAACAAAACAATATTTTTCTTCTCCTTTGATGTGTGATTGAAGGTTTTAGGTTAAAGATGATTTGGAGAGAAAAAAGTTGTCAAAGTTGCAAAGTTGTCAAAGTCATCACCTTTCTTTCAAAATCACAGAAATTGAACTACAAATATTTCCAATTTTGACAATCCCCAACTAGGATTTGGGAGTACATGCATTGAATAACATAACCTAGAAATTGATTTTCCATTCCTTTTCATGGCCACCTATTCACCTAGCCTAGGACCCATTCACCATTGGGCAGAATGGAGTCCTTAAGTGAAATTAGCACAACTTGCAACAAATTTTGCTGTTTATTCAAACTTCCATATTACTGGTGTTTAGGTTTAAAGAGTTGGTTGTAACTCATTGTGCATTATAATCCTCATGGTGGGACTAAAAATACAAGTTCAAACTAGGTTGCACCCATTTTTTAAATCATTTCAAGTCACCCTATTTTTCTTTTATTCAAATATCCATTGTGTTAAGCAACTTGTCAAATATAAATTTCTTAAGCGTATTGTAGAATCCATGTATAAACATTTTTTAATGATTAAAGGAGGTCCCACTAAGACATTTAGGTTCACAACCTACTTGTGTTATTTTTTCTATTCAAATTTAGTGGAATGTTTCTAAACAACAAGCTTTAAATTCATCCCTCTACAAATGTTGAGGAAAAAATGCCTCCAATATATGATTGGACCACTAAGATAAGGATACATGTGATACTCGAAAGAACTACAATCATTTTGTAGACTACTTTTTGGCTCCATTATATCAAGCAATTACGAATACTCTAATGCCTAGATTTCCTATATCTTGTAGAGATTACATTCCATTAGGAAAGGAAATGCAATTGGTCAATTGGTACTTAATGGAAGAATATACTATGCTAAGATTTTATGGATCAAGAGTACAACCATACAAACTTCCAATACATGTGACTGAAAGGGTTTTTGCATTGGAATATGTACGCCAGATAGAGAGTACTAATCAACTATACTTTGTTAGTCAGCAAAAGAAGAGCATATTTCCTTCTTTACCTATTTCATGTGGAGGGTTCACATTTGAGAGAAAAGAATTTAGTGTGGTACATGAACTTTTGAATAAAAATCAATTTGATGTTGTCTCACACTAGCAATATGATCCATGTGATACCATTAAATCAAGGATTGTGACCAATAAGAATGTTGCAAGTAGAATTCAACATCAAAGTAAACCCTTGCTTGAAAACTTGAAAAACAAGGATTCTTGGGATGAGGTCAAAATAGCAATGGAACAAATTGTTCTTGAGAAAGTTATTTCTTTTGAATAATGGTCAGTAGAAATTGTGGCAATGCATGAACAAAGAGAAGCAAAGAAGAAAATCAAGAGGTATGATTTTTTTATAAAAAAGGTGATAAACCATCTACTTCAGTAAAAATACCAGATTCTATAAGAAGTGCTTGTACCAAATAAAATTGGACACAATAAAAAATTACTACCTTTTGGTCTATGAGGAAGGATCTAGGTGAACCAAAAACTAGTACAGTGTTTGAAGAGATCCAAGAAGACTATGAATTTAATGATTTATAAGATAAAGAGCATCCCTCTGAAGTTCAACAAACTATTGATGATCATGAATGTGATGATGAAATCCATAGGGAAGAACAAAGTGTATAATATGCCACCATGGTTAATTTTGGTTTAAGTGAGACCACAAGATAAACATATACTTTAGGAGAAACCATAGCTAAAAAAGTGGGTTATGAAGGTGGTGGTTTGGGGTCTAAAGGACAAGGAATTTGGGTGCCAATAGAGAGGCCATATAAAACCTAGTGATTTGTAAGGCATCCATTGGTGGTGATGGTATGGGTAGTAGTACTAGTAGTGGTCAACATATGCTATAACAAATTACGGACAAGAGGCCAACAATACAAGATAATACATAGACACCCAGTGATCAAGGCATTCTAAAGAAGCAAAGGATTATGGCAAGTCCAAGTCCAACTACTAGTACCACTACCTTAAATTCCACCCCAAAGGAGTTATTTCTAGAAACTCCTCCAATTAGTGTGATTGCAATGGCAATGACTAATCCTCAACCTTAGACTCAATCTCAAATAATTGGAGATGTTCCCATCACTAAAAGTACTCCTTCACCATTCAAGCATTTCATTATGTCTGCAGCCCTAGGATTTTATTACAATGACGAGTTTAAAAAGAAATTAGAAATGTATAAAAGGGAAACGAAGCAATTGATAAAGAGTACATCTATTGTAACTTCAGAGCCTACAACAACTAAGGTATTACCCACATTTGAACCAAATAAAAAAATCATAAAGTACATGTTTGTTGTTACCACAGTTCAAAATAAACCAAACAATCAAATGGATCACTCTAAATTTCAAGTGAGTAGTTTCCAATTCGATTTTTCTGGATACAATTTTTTTGACAAGATTAATGTATCAAAAAATAATAATGAATTGGTGTACACATCATTGCTAAAGTTAGAGAGAAAAAAAGGTTACATATTCAAATAGAAAAGTTATAGGAAAACCTAGCAAATGAGAAAGCAAAGAGGAAAGAAATAGATAACACGAGCAATAAATTAAAAGAAAGAATAAAAAAATTGCCTATACATCTGCAAAAAAAGAGGATAAACAAACAAAGGTGGAATTGAATGAATTGAAGCAAAGGTTATATGAGAGAAAAAAGAAGTATGATGAAAAATCCACCTCAAAAAAATTAAAACAAAACTCGACAAAAAAAAATATTGGGAACAAAAATTGGAGGAAGAGACTAAAACCAGTGAAAGATTGGTGGCGAAGCTAAGGGAAGCAAAAAATGAAATAAAGTCTTGTCAGAATGAGTTAACTACATTTATAGAGAAATAATGAGGCATATGAAACAAAAGATTTAGGAGGAAATAATGCAAAGGATTTGATCATTTGTGTGATTTTTTTCAATTGATTGATGATATAATATTACCTAATAGGAAGCTCAAGAAATATGTAGTGAACAAAAAAACGTGATTTCAGAAAGAAGATGAAGGATATAAGGAAGATTGATTTGGACAAGTTTCCTCGGAACCCAAATGATGAAAACTATTTGGATTCCATCAAACCACTAATAACCTTGAATGCAACTTTTATTGAAACATTCAAGTCAAGTTTCAATTTCAATCATGAATTGTTAACAAATTTTCAAGTTAGACATTGTCAGTTACAACAAATGTCACTTCTTTTAGATGAGAAGTGGGGCATGCTACAAAAGCTGATAGAATGGTTTGACAATATGAGTTTCCAACTTAGCTCTATGAGGAGTTTTCTTTGAGCAAGATTTTGCATTGCCTCTATGTATTCCTTCATTTGAAAATCAATACAAAACTCAAGTTCATTAATGTGTTCAATTATTTGTATTATTTATTTGCTCAATTCAAGAAAATTTTTGATTTCTACTACTAGATACACATTAAATGATTGCTAATGTTGTATATGCTATTGTTTTTAATATGTTATTAAGAATTGAGTTGAATGATGAATCCTTGAGTACATGTAAAACTTATTAGTATAACACTATTAAAATATGAAATTATTAATAGTATATTGATTTATTCCATTTGATTCATAATTTTATAGAATATAATACAATATAAAATATCATCAACTACAGTTTGGAATATGAATCTATGATTGATGTAGGAGCATCCAAGGTCTAAGAGAAATCCTAAATCGATCTGATTTATTTCACTCAATAAGGGTTAATCATGCTCATTGATAGGAATTTGGCATATCAGCGGGACATTCCTTCAGGTCCCAATGACATATCGATGATCTTAGTGGCAGCATGTTTGAGTGCGTAGAAGTTACATCGATAAGAGGTTCTCCCATCGGTGGGACAAGGTCACCTATCCTACTGATTGCTCGACAATGAATGTCATCAACGAGACATTGCTCATTGCTATGACATGGATGGTAGTCTCCACGATGGCCCAGAAACTCATGAGTTTGGTATTTCCATTGGTAGGAGAATGTATCATCAATAGGACTTTGTCCTGAGTCTCCCCAATGGTTCAATTAGTCCTTCAGTGTGTAAAGTGTTCATCAGTGGGACTTCTTCGTATCAGTGGGAGGTGATTAGGGGTCTCACCGACACGACAATGGCAGGAAGGATAAGCGATGATGTGAGTTGTTCAACGGCAACAGAATGTGAACAAAATGATGATGTCAGACAACTAAGATGATGACATCTAACATGAGATTATTTGTTGATTCCACACCATTGTTGTGAATCAACGCAATTACTGGCTAAGTGATTGCAAGCGTAAGGTGAATGGTTGGAGGTGAGCGGATGAATACTGATAACCAAGTAACTACCTGGGAGATCTTGATGGTCATAGGACAATAGAACAGTATTAGATAAAGAAATACTTATGAGGCTAGGCCGACATACAAGAAGGGATGCTATAACAAGATAGTACAAGATTGGGAAGAGATGGGAGAGGTTAGGCTAGTGAGAGTCTAAGGAAAATATGGTTCAGATTTGCAGATGATGTAATGAAATCCCATTCGATGGAATGTAATGTTGTGTTGACATTTCAATAATAAGAGGAACCTATGTTTTCTCAAAAAATTATTGTGTTGTGTCAATCTGTGTGTGTGTGTGGTCTGTGTTGGTTGCGAGATTGTGACAGCCTGATAAGATCCTCCAATCTTGACCACATCAATTGGTATTAGAGTCGATGGTTCTAAGTGCATGGGTAGAGCACCAACAGTGAGGAAACTTGTGCCAGGACCAGTGGGTGTGGGAAAATAGTCAAGCAATTGTGTCTCGAGTAAACCCTAGGAGAATTTGTTGCAGGAGAGAGGAGACATGTAACTGTAGAGGGTAGAGAAGGAGGCACAAAATATTGGTTGCAGATTGTGAGTTGGCAATAGTGAAAGAAGATGACGATTGCAATTAGAAGACCCATTTTGATACCATCTTGGGATAGATATTGGGATGGTGTGGAGAAGAGAAAGCTATATGAGGAACCACAAAATATTTCAAGTCATATGGATGCATTAGAAAAATATTATTTTCTTGAACCTATGGTGATTGTAGGAAATCTGAAAGAAGCCAAGGAGAGAGAAGTTGTAGTGGAGCCAAGATATGGGGAAGACATTACAGTAAGAAATATGATGATAATGGAGAAAATTGTGCCTTTACTTCTGAAGGTGAACAATTTATGGAAGAGAGCAAGGATGAAAGCGGAATGAGTCTAGTCGTGGAAGTTGAAATTGCAGTCAATGATGCAAGCAAAGATGATTTAATGATGTGGCTTATGGAAATTGAAGGAGAATGGTTGGAGAAGATTATAGATGGAAGCCCAAAGATTAATGATACAATGGAAAAAGAGAGAAAAGATGAGAAGCAACAAAGAAAAATGAAGTGGTTGCAGAAGGGAAAGAAAGTATAGAAGTTTCCAATGGGATAGCAGCAAAAGAACAAGCAGATGTAGAGGTAATTTCCTTTATGCAAAGTACAGATGGAATTTTATTTGGTATGATATTAGATTTTGAAGAGGAGACAACATGGTGGGGATGTGATAAAGAAAATTGAAGAAGAATGTATGCACAAAAAGTAAGAAGTAGAAGAATGCAGATCGAGAAACTTATGAGGCAACAAAGCAAGTATGAAAGTCCTGAATCAAGAAGGCTAAACAATTGGAAAATGTGGAAAAATAAAATGGAATTGGAAGTTGACGTTAAGGAATCCATATGCGGGAGCACATGATTTATTAATCACCTGGGGAGTATGATGCAAGAGCATCCAAGGTCTGAGAGAAATCTTGCATCGATCTGAGTTATTTCACTCAATAAGGGCTGATCATGCTCATCAACAGGACTTTGGCATATCAGTGGGACATTCCTTTAGGTCCCAACAACATACCAATGGTGTTAATAGCATCATGTTCTAGTGCGTAGAAGTTACATTGGCAAGAGGTTCTCCCATCGGCAGGATTAGGTCGCTTGTCCTACCGATTGCCTGATAGTGGATATTGTCGGGGAGACATTACTTATTGCCAAGACATGGATGGTAGTCTCCATGATGGCCTAAAAACTCATGAGTTTGGTGTTTCCATTGGCAAGAGTATGTATCATCGGTGGGACTCTGTCCTGAGTCTCCCCGATGGTCCAATGAGTCCTTCAATGTGTAAAGTGTTCATTGGCGAGACTTCTTCGTATCAATGGGAGTTGATTGGGGGTCTCACCGACACAAAAATGGAGGGAAGGACAAGTAGTGATGTGAGTTGGTCAAGGGAAATGAAATTCGAACAAAACGATGATGTTGGACAAGTAAGATGACAACATCTAGCATGAGATTATTTGTTGATTCCACACCGTTGTTGTGAATCAACTATATTATTGGCTAAGTGATTGCAAGCGTAAAGTGAATGGTTGGAGGTGAGCAGACGAATACTAATAACCAGGTAACTACTTGGGAAATCTTGATGGCTGTTGGAAAACAAAATGGTATTATGATAAAGAAATACTTATGAGGCTAGGCTGACATACAAGAAGGGATGCTATAAAAAGATAGCATGAGACTAGGAAGAGACCTGAGAGGTTAGGCTAGTGAGAGTCTAAGGAAAATCTAGTTCATATTCGCAGATGATGTAATGAAAGCCCATTTGATGGCATGTAATGTTGTATTGACATTTCAATAATAAAAGGAAGCTATTTTTTCTCACATATTCCTGTGTTGTGTCAATCTATGTGTGTGTGTGGTCTATGTTGGTTGCAAGATTGTGAAAGCCTGATAAGGTCCTCCGGTCTCGAATGCGTCAATGATTCTATAATGCCCACATTCTACACACAAAACAACATAAAAAATCCACAATGATTGCCAATTTTGTAAATATATTTTTTTGTTTACTTAAAAGACAATAACAACATAATTCACTAATTACAACTATAGTCAATGATTGCACTAGTTAGAAGCAAAGGTATAAATGATTTATTATTTTTAGCAATAGAGACTACTTAATTTGGGTTGGCTTAACATACCTCTTATCTAATCAACATCCCTTGCTTTCCATCACATAATAATCTCCTCACTCCTAATTCATGTATTTGCATGGTCTACAAAATTTAAGATTTCTTAATATTCTGCACAAATTGCATGGCACTGCCAATAGTGCTGGTGAGAAATTTGGGCAGAGTTTGTAGGGATAAAATGACGAACCAGTAACCTTTGCCAACATCCTTCCCACCTGTCCACTAAATGGGATCTTTTCCCTTTTTTCAAATGGGTAAGGACATTCCTCCCAAGCATAACAAAATGGGGGGGGGGGAATTCTTGCCAAATATTTCATGCAAAATGCTCTGGTCGTTACAAATGCCAAAATATGATAGAATAGAAAGAAACATAAATGAGAGATCACTACATTTCATGGAAGGAGGCGACCATGGAAATCCTCCCAATAAAATATGTGTCCCCTCTTTGATGACTGCCTCAATCTTAAATTCCTAGAAAGAAGGAATAATCAAAACTATTAAAAGCATTTAATTTTGATGTGTTTGTCTAACCAAATTTAATTTTCTACAATATTGACAAATATTTGGTGTATTGAATATATAAAAGCTCATATAGAAAAAACAAGCTTGTTCTTATTTTTATGTATTTGTTTAATAGGTTATATTTATTTTTCCACAATACTCTCAATAACATTTAATGTATTGAAATGATTTATATAGAAAGATAAAACTTATATAGAATTTACTGTGTTTGTCTAACAAGTTCCATTTTCTATATTAATAACAAATATTTGATGTATTCAAATTGTAAAGGAAGTCATATTAGCTATAAAGGAGGTAGAAAAGCATACTCAATATGCTCAAATTGTAAAAAGAACCCAAATATAAATATAAATTTTTTTATAGCTATTAATGCATTCATCAAACAAGTCCCAATTATCTACAACAGTAACAAAATTTTTTGGGACATCTAACATAGCCATATTTTACATCAAGCTAAAGCTAAATACTTGCATTTATTTATGAAAATTCTCAATATATATAATTTTAGTTTGTTTCCCATTCCTATCTCTTATTTTTAGGATATCTAATATTATTGATTAATAATTAATATTTCTTAGAAATTTTATGCAAAGAAGTATTTTATTTTGTTATATGTTTGGTGAACTCAAGTTTCCTATGTGCCTCTTAAGTTCCCTCTAGGTTTTATACCTTCTCTATTAGTATTTTAAATATTAATTTTATAATGATAACCCATATATATATCATATTTAATTATGGTTTACACATACCCTCCATTGTGTTTCATTGCTATATAATTTAGATTTTTCATTCTATCAATCTTACTCTAGCTACTAGAAGAAGGTAATCACAACATATAAAACATCCTAGATATAATTTTCTCCATAAGGCATGTTACTATGAGATCAAATGTACCAATTAATACATGACAGGTTCAATATCCCAAACTATAATGTAAGAGTATAGGAGCCAACAAATAAATCTCAATAATTACCACAAGGGTTATGAAGGGTAAATCCAACAAATATTAGCCAAGAGATGCTAAAGTCCCTTCATTAATTCAATAGGAAACATTTTTTGTGGTCCCCTCCTCTAGGGTCCCTTCATGTATAAGCTTGGTTCATACTCAATTGTAATCATTAATAAAACACAACCATTATAGCCAAAGTAAATGTGAACTCTCCTCTAACTCATATAAATCAACTGAATCACCTTAACCCTAATTCAAATAGGATTCACTTCTCCCATTACATAATTATTTTGTTTTATTTAACTTCCATTTAAAATTTACTATTCGCATACACTTAATTTTTATGTAAATGTTCCTAGAATCAAATTTATTTACTTAAACCAATTTATGGCATGACCATTAAGATTCATTATCTTTCAATTAACTATTTATAACATCTCAATAATCTTACGTTAAAAGCATCATCACATGGTTTAAAATCAATACCCTCCTATTCAATAAATCATCAAACATCTAAATGTCAAAGGTTCTTAGGTGTCTTATACAGAGCCGATGGGGTGGCCTTATAGATTCATTAAATGTAGTATAAAATTTAAATACTTAGAAATGCCTAAATACCTAGACAACAGTTAAAATTTAGAATCTAGATTCTACATTGGAAAATTGGAATAGTGGAAAATAGTATTACATTAATTTATTCAATTAGATTCATAATTCTATGGAATACAATATGAATTATCATTAACGACGGTTTGGATATGATTCATGAATTGCAATAAATACTTTAAAACTGCTACATCCCTTGCATTTTCCGATTCACCTCTTGGTCCTCACTTTGACAATGAGATTGAGAGTCATCTTGACTCTAATTTGGTCTTCAAATTCTTTTCCTTGCATATGTCCACTTAACTATATCTCAAGTTCAAAATTCATTGTGTCATTGTCATTTGTGTCACTACCACTAATGTTTGAAGTGTTGTACAACCCTCTTCTTTCACATATGGACTTCCAAGTTGTGAGTGCCCTCTCAAAATGAAAACTTTGAATTTTGTACTTAGTTGTATACATCCTCAAGAAATTTTTTAAATTATTTTCTAGTTTATTTCTTATCTTTGATTTCAAAAACACCAATGCACTGAAAACTCTCTCATCCTCCACCAAACCCAATATCATTGTTTGACATAAATCAGCAAGTCTGAATATTTTGAAATGAATCACACAATATTTTACTCTAACAAAAGTTTTCCCAAACTCTTGTTATTGATCCCATTTGCATGATATTCTACAAGGAGTCAAACTAGTCAATCATACTTGTTGCAAATGGGAAGCTTGTTCTCTAAGCTTAGTTTCATTTATAATTCCTTTTATTTTTTGTCCATTGTATTTTGAACTTTTTGAAAAGTGGTCGTCCAAGGTAATTACTTTTCTATGAAATAATTATGATGTCTAATGGTGTCCTAGGACCCAAAATTGAGGATACTCAATAGAAATGGATTCATTTATTTCATCTCGAGGAAATCATTCAATAATCGCTAAGTAAATAGATTTTGCAATAGATTTTAAAATACCACTTATAGATTTAACAATGTCATTAAAAGATTCCTTTGTAATAGTTACTTCTCTGGTAGAGTGCCTGACCCTCATACAACAGTACATTGGTATCTCAAATTCATGTACAAAGAAACATAACTCCCCACTAGCATTAAACTATAAAAAAATCAAGATTGTTCAAATTTGTAATTAACTGCCAGCTTATAAATTTTGGACTTCAAAATGGATAATCTGATAGATATAAATGATCAAGGGTCATGCATGTCATTCTTTGTAGTTTATTATATTCATTAATATACAGTTATGTCTTGGGAATTCTCCACAAGATTATTCATTTCATCCAACATAGGGAGAATACCAGATAAAGTTAAGAGTGTCTCTATATCGCTTAACCTATGTAAGAGGTCAGGAGCTTTATCTATTGTGTGGTGATGTTTGTACTACTCTAGTCAAGGATTGATATCTAAAAAAACTCATTGTGTTGGTCCAGGCAACGAGATCCATTGGGTATCAACATCCTTAAGAAGCTTGTTTCTTGTTGTTATTCCCTCAACAAAACTTTTGAAATTCCACAAAACATTTGGGATTTTGGTAGAAGTATGAGTAGAGCTTGCAAACTAGATTTTCAACTTTTGATACTAAAGGAAACTTGCTTACAATTTTAAATGCTAAATTCATTTTGTAGGCCATGCAATGAATAGAAATCATATATGATAAACAAGTAGTTTGTAACTTTACGCAAACACTGTTCCTTTGACCTTGCATTATTGAATCTCCATCAGCTCCTACACACACCAAATTTTTGGAAATTGTGAAGTCATGCATACCTCCAATTTCATTCAAATATTTATTAACTGGTTCAAATAGATTTTGTGATGTCGAACTCTCCTTAATTTTATGAGCACAAAGTAGATGAGGTTGGTAGACATGTTGGTGTATAGTATACACATGTATACATACCCCAGAAGTATTATCTACCACAATAACTTCATATAAAGATAATGCAATGAAGGTTGACTCTTTTGTTTTTTTTGTAAATATTTTTCCACCTTAGCAAGACAACTTTCCCATTCCCATCTAGAGTTTATTAACCAATGTGTGCTAGGAAAGTTAAGAACACCCAAAAAAGATAATAGGTAGTTTTTCATAAGATGCCCTCTAGATAAAATATGAAAAATAACACTCAACTAAATAGTTTTTTACAGTTGTGCTCCTGCCATTATCTTTCTAAATTGAGCTTCAATTGAACCTCCACATTCAAAAAGATTTTCCATTATTTGCATATGCTCATCATATTCTAGGACATACTTAACATGAAGACATTCTTCCTTTGATTTCCATCATACTACTGATTTTTCCTTTTCCTCTATGATTTTTTTCATAAACTTTACCGATATGTTTTTCTATAGTGTCAAGCTTTACCTACAACTTCTTATCACTTTTATATTTCCAACTACAAATCTTACACTTACATTCTCCACTAGTTCAATGAATGAGTACTTTGACACCCAATTGATCCAAAAATTTCTTGTCATATCTCACTCATGCCCCATTTTTGGTTTAGTTTGTCTTCTCCTCTTCCATACAACAACATCATCTACGATGCCAACATTTTTATACAGGTCAATTAACTCATTCTAGCTAATTTGGGTATCCCTTGGAACATTTTTTGTGGCATTGGCATCATCATCTGACTCAATTAACTCATCCTGATCTTCCTGTGAGGGATTTCCAATACCTTCTTCATTAATATTTGGTGCAAGAGTTGATGTAGTTCCATCTTGATATGATGGATCAGAAACATTGCCAAAGTAATACTTTATGGTAACTTTGTGTTTTGGGTGCTTTGATGGCCTCCCTTCACCACCCTGAGGAGTCTTAATCTTGTTGCACGTGCTGCTCCACATCTTGATCTCTCACAAAATCAAAGTTTCCAAAAAATGTCTTCTCGATTTAAGGAAACAGAATATAGATCTCATTCCTTACACAATATTATCTTTAAGATTGAAGCAAGAATGGAAAAGAGAAAAAAATCTTATAACACTATGAAGAAATTATCACTTACCTTTAGTTTTTCACTGACTCGCTATTCATTAATGCAATAATTCCTATAGTTGTAAGTTTGTAACTTGCCTATGATCAAGGTTACAACTTTCAAATTGAGATCTCACAAGTCTAGAACTAAACAAAATGTGTAAAAATAAGTCAAAGTTTCAATTGTATTTATATCAATCCATATTTGGAAAATTCTGCATGATTTTTAAATGGTATTGTAAACATTTGGGGAATCCTATGTGATTATACAATGATACATTTAAATGTTGGGTGAATCAAACCTCAACAAAACACATACATTCTAATTTTCAAGGTGATTATGGCCTAACGATTAGCATGTAGTTATTGTAGTATTGGTGAAATGGGTCCTCATATATACAATTATTTTCTAATGTAATTGGTGAAATGTATCCTCAAATGTAATTATTTTTTAATTTTATTGGCGAAATAGGTCCTCATATGAAATTATTTATACATTTATTAGTGAAATAGGTCCTCATATGCAATGGACATTTAATGATGTTGGTGATATGTGTCATAATACATAATGTCATTTTAATAGTATTGGTGAATATGTGGGTGATTTAATACATGCTTCTAATATTCTAGGTGAAAATATTAATTAGACCATTGGAAACACGTAGTTTGTTATGGTGAAACTATGAATTACATGTGCCTCGCAAAATAAATTGATGAAAAATTGAAATGCATTGGACCGATAATTCAAAAATTATGGGTGATTTGGCCACCCCATTGGTTGTAATATATTCACCAATTTTGACTTGGTCGATATGAACTATTTACTAATTGGTGAAAAAATTTCACTAAAAAAATCCCTAGCTATAGGAGACGAATGCCCTAGGGGCATATTATTGTAGAGCTTATTTACTAAAAACCACATTGATGTATTTGTACATGACATGGAAAATATGATATGGAAATTATTATTTATATTGATGATGGATGTGATGTTTTATGTTTATTCTAACAATGCACATGGTATGTAGCTAAATTTCTTAGATTTGGATGCTCATAGGTATAGATCTTCATAAATATCTAGTGTATGTATGTTCATGTGTATGTATGTATGTATGTTCATGAATCTCATATATATGTATGTATGTTCACAAATCCCATGTGTATGTATGTTCATGAATATCATACGTATGTGTGTTCATGTGGGTATATATGTAATCTCATGTGTATGTGTATGCATATATGTTCATAAATCTCATGTGTGTATATTCATGGTGTATGTAATCTCCTATGTATGTACGTGTATATGTGTGTATGTTCACAGTGTATGTAATGACTTGGGTTACATTTTTGAAAGATAAATTTGAAGATTTTGAAAAGTTTAAGGCATTCAAAGACTTGTTTGAGAATGATATTGGTCTAAAAATTAAATGTTTGAGATTGGATAAAGGGGGAGAGTTCACTTCAAATGAATTTTAAGAATTATGTGGACAACCCAATATAAGGAGACATCTTTCTGCTACAAGGAATTCACAACAAAATGGATTAGTGGAAAGAAAAATGGAATGGTCTATGAAATGGAAAGGACTATGTTAAATGAGTCCAAGCTATCACACACTTTTTGGAGAGAATTGGTTCATGCAACAGTCTACATACTAAATCAAGGAAAAATTAGAGTAAACAATTCCAAAACACCATATGAACTATGGAAGGCTAGGCCTATTACAATGAAGTATTTCAAAGTATTTGGGATTAAATGTCATATAAGAAGAGTTGATGAATACTTGGGAAATTTTTACTCTAGCGTAGATGAAGGTATTTTCCTTGGATACTCTTCAAGGAGAAAATATTATAGATGTTACAATATGAGGTTGCACAAAATTATTGAAAGTGGAAATGTATTAGTAGATGATGAATGGAATCAAAGAAAAATGACACAAGAATTTGATTATCAAGAAGAAGATGTGGAGAAAGAGATTGAACATGAGGAAGTTGAGCCAATAACCTCAGAAACCATCAAAGGCACCCAAGATACCATCTATATTTGTTTAAGGAATCATTCACAAGATTTAATTCTTGATGACAAAGATAAAAAAAATTGACAAGGAGAAGATTGGCCATTACATCAGAATACACAAATTTTATCCTTGCTTTCTAAAATCAAACCAATTCACCCCCTGTTTCTCAATATAAGCTTATTCTCATTGATCTTATATATGTCATTATAACCTTCAAACAAATTCATCATCTATATGAGTGAATACCACTAATAGTGATGCATTAGTGACCACACTGAACCACCATAGGAACTTGATCCACACTAGCCATGATATAAGTTGCACATAACATCCATGATATTTTTGGTGTATGCTATAATTTTATATGCATCATTCAACTCTACTATACAACATATATGTCACATTCCATTATATAAATCAAACACAAGATTTAATGTCACTCAACCATTTTTCACAACATATATGCTACATTAGAGCTAGTTGGAATAATCCATTTTAAGAGAATAGATGGTTGGGTGCATGCAGGAGTTCTGGTGTAGGCACACAACCTTCATGGTTGTGACTTGCATGTGACCACTCTTTGCATGCTCTTGTTCACTGCTTCCCATGCTTGGTGTGTGGTTTTTTCATGTGGGGTGGGTTTTGTTTATTGATTTGGGGGGGTGTTTATTTTGCAAATCAGTTTCCTTTTGGGTTGCATTGGGGTTTATATTTTGTATTCGGTGCTTGGATTTTTGGTGTTTTTTTGGGCTTGGAGGCTTTCCCTTTTGAATTTTCCTTATGTCCTTCTCTAATGCTATTATGGGGGTCGATTCTACCCCAAATGTGGCAACTATGGCTAATGACTTCAAATCTAATGCTACCAATGGTGCAAAGTCTTCTCATGGAGGATTGTCTCAAATTATGAAAGTGAATGGCTAGTTGGCGAGGAGTGAGACTCGCCATGTTTTGGTTATCCAGCCAAAATCCATTGCTGAGGATGTTGCTTATTGGGAGAATCATCCTATTATTTGTAAGTTCATGGGAATAAGGGTTTCTCTCTTCTTTCTGGAATCTTAGGCTCGTCATTCCTAGAATCTGAAGGGAGACATGGATATTTTTCAAGTGGAAAATGGGTATTTCATGGTGATTTTTTCATGTATTGTTGATCGGCAGAAGGCTTTTGAAGGGGGGCCTTTTACAATCAAGTGGGTATGTTCTTGAAACCTTGGAATATGGGTTTTAATCCAATTAAAGAGCTTTCATCGTGGGTTCTAGTCTAGGTACACCTTCCCTAGCTTCCAATTGAGTAAATTAGAGGAATAATATTTTGCATAGTATTGTACTTTTTCTTTGTAAGCCAGTGGGACCTTCACAACAGACTTTGGATTGGACGACCCTTTCTTTGGCTCATATCTATGTTGAGATTGATCTTAATAATTCGTTACCTGATTCATTGGAGCTTAAGGTTGGTACCTTTTCTTGGATCCAACAATTAGACTATGAGACTTTTCCTTTTCAGTGTGGAATATGCCATGTGTATGGTCACCTACAACAAAAGTGTCCTAAGTTTAAAGCTTCTAGTTCTTCTTTTGGTGGGGTAACTGCTAGGATGCCTCCACACTTTGATCCCTCGAAGGAGAAAGGTAAAGCCCCTATTTCTAAAGGAGAAACTAATAAGGAGGATTTCATTCCAGTGAAATCTCGCATTAAGGGTAGAGGCAAAAAAAAGAACCCTTAAAGATAGGTAGGAGGATGCAAGTTTTAATCATTTCGAGGCCCTTGAAGATTTGGATCAACAAGACTTGGCCCTGAATAAAGGTGTTTCCACTAATAATGTTTGTGTTTTTGAGCAATTGATTTCTCATATGGATGGGAATGAAATTCAGTGTGTGGAGACAAGTGTTATGGTTCCTCTTGATTAGGTCTTGGATTCTCCCGCGTTACCATTTATTCTGGTAGGGTTGGAGGGGGATTTTATCCCCCTACAGAATGTATGGATTCACAAGATTTGGGTTAAGTTCAGGTTTTGGGTAAGGGTATCTCTGCTTCTTCTCCATTGGGTCTCCATCAGAAAAACCTTAAGAAAGGCTACCTAGAGAAGCCTTCTAAGGTTGGAAGGAAAAAAGACCAAGACAAGATTAGGATAGCGGGTAAGAACTTGGTTGATTCGAGCTCTGTTAAGCCTCTTAACTCCCACTTTTCTAAACCCCGTAAATGATTGTCCTCTCATGGAATGTAAGGGGTTTGAACAACATCCCTTGACAAAAGGTTGTTCAAAAAATTATTAAGGCTCATTCCCCTAATGTTGTGTTTATTCGGGAGTCTAAATTATCTATTGAGAGTATGGATAGGATTTATTCCAAGCTTTGGTGGCATGGCCAATGTTAAAGTATTGGTGCATAGGTTAGTTCCAGTGGAATTTTTTGCTTCGGGGACTCTCAAAAAATCTCTCCTCTATGGTGGATTGTGAATAGATCTTCTCTTTCCATGGTTGCTTCGAGCTTTGAGAGTGGAGAAATTTTGCTACTTTCCAATGTATATTCTCCTACTTATTTGCAAGGAAAGGCTCTTTTTTGGGATCATTTAAGGTATGTAAGATCCTCAGCGCCTTTGTTTCCATGGGTGGTGGTTGGGAATTTTAATTCTATTCTTAATCTTGAGGAGAACAAAGGTGGTTTGGACCAGTTGCAACCCTCTTCTACATAGCTAAGTACTAATATTTCTCAGTTGAATTTGATTGATATTACTCCTCTTAATGGTCTGTTCACTTGGAGTAATAGGAGGTGTGGTGTTCATTCTATATCTGAAAGGATCATGGAAAAGTTTTTGGTCTCCAATTTTTGGTTAGGCTATCAATGGACATCCAACTCTAAAATTATTGACTGGCGTGGTTTTGATCATTGGCCTATAAAACTCTTTGTGCATGGGCATGAAAGTGCTAAGAACCCTTCCTTTAAATTTCAACTAATGTGGTTGTGGGACCCTTTTTTGCATGATCTTTTAAGGTTTGGTGGTTTGAGGGCTTACCATCGCATGGGACTACCATGTACAATTTTGTTAAAAGGCTTCATTTTGTGAAAGTTCAGCTAAAGAACTGGAAATAGGGAATGTTTTGGGAATGTATTTAAAGAAAAATCAGCAGCTCAAGCTTAGTTGGCTATCATCTCAAGGTAGAATAGAGACCATGGTTGCACTAGGGAGCCTCTTAAGGTGGAAGTTGTTTCCTTGGTGAAGCTGTCTAAATGGGAATTGCAAGAGGATTTGTTCTGGTGTTACTCATTTCTGTTACTTGCTCAAGTTGATTGAGTTTAAAGTGTTTGCAAATTGAAAGTGGCGTACATTTCTTATCTATCTTCCCTTTATTGCATTCAATTGTATAAACAGAAAAATCAAAAAGATTACAAGACTATAGTAAAAGATTATTGCATTTATACACGTGTATGCAACATAGAAAATATTTGCACAAATATTTCTGAAAAGTAATCTTTATTGATACAAAAGTACATATTTGTCTCACAGAAGCCGTGAGACTTAACTTGTTCAATGAAAATAAAAAATAGTTTATACATTTGTGGATAAAGAAAATGGAATGCACATAAAGGGGAAGCTGCCAATCAATGCCTAATGACTAGTTCAATGTCTATTGTTCTGCTTTATCTCCTTCCTTGAGTTGTCTTGTGTCCTTTGTAGCTCCCTGCTCCTACTCCATGCATTTCACAATTACAATGATGTTAGAGTAGTGCTCTAAGCAATAAAGGTCTCTCACACTACATGGACATGCACCCATGAATCTATAAACTGACCCTCAAGTGTATTAAACAAACATGTAAACTATGAATATCCAAGAAAGCAACAGGACCATCAAGCACATCAGATATATGCATATATTTTTCTAACTATTTTCCTCATGTACAAATACAAGAAAAACATTGTTGTTTTGTCAAATTTCAGCACGTGGGATAAATATGGCTCCCACAAGGGTTGAGCCCAATGTGCATATAAAGAACATCAGTTAAAAATGATTGACTTTTGCAAATGGACAATGTATGATATCTTAATGGAATTCAAGATCTTAGTCTTTTGAGTCGGCATGTTGTCAAGTTGTTGTAGCAAGGCCTTGGACTGATTTGACCACTTCATGGTATACTTGAATAATCATACATCACCTATGGCAGTGTGTTGTTGATCACTGTCATAGAGGACATATCATCAAGCAAGTAGATCATCAATAGCTGTCCCAATTCAATTGAATAAAATCAATAAAATCATGATAGTCATACAATCATGATAGAAGTCACCATGTGTGAACACCTTCCACTATTTCATGACAAACAATGAGATCAAGGAA